>JBBPBS010000629.1:5739474-5780319 GCA_037974835.1 Cicer judaicum | reverse complement strand
TTATTATATTTTAATATATGTTGCATGATTTATATTAGTCAACACAGTTTTATCTTTTTTTTTCAAATAAAATAAAACTAATTTATATATAATTATTAAATATATTTACCTATTAACACATAAATATTTTATTATATTCTACTCTAAAATAAAAACATTACTTTTAATTTATATATTATTATTTTATACTCAATAGTATATTTTATTTTGAGATTAATACCATATTTTCATATTATTTTTATTTTTATTTTTATTTTTCATTTTCTCTTTCTTCAAATGGTTTTTCTTTTTTCTCAAAATATTATGTGTAAAATCAAATCGTTTAATGTTTATTTTCTAATACTTAATTGTTTTAAATTAAATTCAAATTTTGAATTAATTTTGACTAATAGTATCCAACAAAAGTCTGACGATTTCTAACGAGCTTAGAGAATTTATTACATGGGATCTTAATTATTTAATGAAGTGGCTTTTAATTTACGGTTGACACGTTGACAAGGATCAATGCATGGCAACTTTTGAAACCAATTCTATTTTTTTTTTGGATTTGTAAACCAATTTCTAATTACTTTATCAGATAAGAAACGTTCAAGTTATAAATTTGTAGTCATATCGTCATTGTCTAAGTTTTTTTTATTTTTTACTTTTTTTTTTATGACTAATCGAAGTGAAATTTCTAAAATACTTCCCGTTTTTTGTTGTAAGTTATCCATATCATTTAGTTATTATTATAGGAATAAATATATGATATTTGTGTTTACTAATATACAATATGATGTATATTTAAAATTTGTTTTAAGGATTAGAGTATATTTCTGTCAAAAATTAATAATAGTATATTGTGTTGAATTACGCGTCTGCGTTTTATCATAAAAATATCATGTAATGATGCAATGCTAACATATTACCGAAGACAAAACCGAGTTTTAATTAAAAAAAGGAAATAAATAAAACCGAGTTCATTTCTGAGCAAGTTAGGAACATTGCTTCTTTTATTTTTTTAAAATTGAAACATTATCTCTCAAGTTGAAAACAATATAAATAAGCCGAAAAAGATTATAATATTTTTCTTTTATTAAAGAAAAAAATTTAGGCTACTGAGAAAATAATTAAAAACAACCAAATATACATATATATTAGTAAATATCAAAATCAAATGTTATAAGATTCTAGAGTGATATCGATATACTAGTATAATATATAGTAATTTACAAGCATGAAGATTCCATTACATTTTCCAAAATGTTGTCATCGTCTTGATTATATTAAAGGTTAATGCAAATTGTCGGCTATTTCAGGTACCGCAAATTTGATGGTCCAATATTGGGTTTTGACAAAGTTTATATTTTAAATTATCAATGTTAAATTGCGTAATTCAAATTTGTATGACCAACATGATAATAAGCCGTTCATAGTCACAATGAAGTTGAAGAAAAGCCAACATGGAGTACTCATAAGTAACTAATATTTGTCATATCTTGGGATAATATACTACTATATGCGTATACATGAAGTTATTTCTTGGAAAAGTTATTAAAAAAAAGGAAAAAAATAAGCAATTTCTCGGACACGTTTTCTTTTGCCTGGCTATAAATATCAATATGTGCTTTCATATTTGAACATAAACGCATCTTAATAGCAACAGTGGAATTTTCGGTACGTATTTCATGTCTAATAGCCACAAACACTATAAACATTATTTTCTTTATTTCTATTTCTTAATTTATAGATAGAATTAGTTTAACTAACTTGTGAGTTTTGATTTTTATACGGTGTCATCATTTGGATTGCATGCAGTTTAATTGCACATACTCGTAGTCAATCTAAAATATCAAACCTAAAATCTTCATCATTCGATATTAATCAAACAATTTAAATTAGTGTTATTGCATGTTGTAATCTTACATATAAGGGTGTTTAAAAAAAGCAAAAATTAAATTAAATGGTCGAACTAAACTGATATATAAAAATTGAGAATCGAAGTATTTTTAAATTGATTTTTTAAAACTAGAATTGAATCAAACCTGTTATCCGTTTGAAAAATTAAACCGAATCGGTTTTCAGTTCGAAAAATTAAAACTGAAGGAAATTGGTTTTTATTTCAAAAAACTTGAACCGAATTTATATTTTTAGAAATAATTAATTATGTAAAATTTAGCCTATATGAACAAAAACACTAAATTAAACTAGTTCGGTTCGGTTCGATTCAAAATAATAAACTAGTTCATCAGTTTATATAATAGTTTGGTTTGGTTTTTGAATTGAAAATCAGTTCAATTCGAATTTTTCAAATTGAAAACCAATTCGTTAAAATTTTAAACGGTTTTAATTTAGAACTAAACTTTGTCCGCCTACTTATATAACTCATATCTACCGCAACATAAATTAACTTCAAAATTGTTTTGGTTTTTTTCAACAGCGCTAGAGTTCAAGTGCAAGAGATAATTGAGATGGATCATCAACACCCATTACAATTGAAACCACCAGGAGCACCATACAAATGCAGTGGTTGCGGAGAATTAGGGTTTGGAACAAGTTATCATTGTGAAAACTTCAATTGCACTTATATCCTACATCAAGAATGTGCAAATCCTGATCCTTTTGCCTTTCATCCATTTTTCGAGAAAAGCACTTTTGAGTTCTATAAAAAAGCACCAAGAAATAGAACATATTGTGATGCTTGTGGAAAAGATGTTTTAGGTTTTGTCTACCATTGCTCTAAAACAGGATATGATCTTCATCCATGTTGTTTGAAGCTAAAACATATTATTTCAAATGAAAGTGCAAATGTGACATTGAAACTATCTCATAAAGTTCATTCAAAATGTGCAAAATGTAAGCATAAGAATGTTGTGAGAAAAGTCAAAGGTTGGACTTATTATGATGGAAATTCTTGTTGTTATCATGTTTCATGTTTCAAGGATTTGATTCTTGAGAATTGGAGGATGGGTTATTTTAATTCTCAAGGAGGTGGAAATAGCAATTCAAATAATTCTATGAGTGATGATAGGGAAACTCAACTTGCACTAACAAGTGTTGAGATGGTTCGAAGTTTGAGAATGTCAAGGAGAGTAAGTACTATCAACAAGTACACAAAGATAGCTGTTATTGTGTTCAAGTTAATATTTTCAGCTATTTTTGGAAATCCTATATCGGCTATTGCTACTCTTTTGGAAGCACTTGCTTCAGATTGATGACAAGGATATATATTGCAAATATGTATAATTTGGTTTCGTTTTAATTATAGTAGTACATTGAATAAAGCTTATGTATGTGAATCTATAAATATTAATCGTAGGCTTTTGTTATTTTTATTTTATTTTAATCTACATTCAGCTTATAGGAAAAAAGATATGTATTGAAGAATGGAAATGAATATATTATGATGAAGTGATTGAATATTAGAGCAAAATTTTATAAAATATAATACATAGAACAAAGATAGGAGAAAATGATAGAAAAGTGAAGAAGATAGTCTTTGTCATTTTTCTTCACGGTGAGTAATAAACAGGTGATACATCAACATGATTATCTCTATGATTTTAGGTGCAGTGTGCGAATTACGAATTTGGTATTTTATTTTTTAAATGAATTTGGTATATATATTCTTCAACTAAGTGATATGACTCAAATCAAGTGGTTAATGAATTTCATTTAAAAACAGATCATTTGAGAGAATATTAATTTGAATCATTCTACTTAAAACATTCATTGATCAAACTTTAAATACCTTCCAAAATAATTCAATATTTGTAGGGCCCTTCCCTTGAAAACCCAAGAGTTTAAATAAACAAATTTTTGATTGTCAATGTTTACACCTATAGATATTCTAAGTTGTTAGTCGAAAATCAAAATCATCCAAATTGAATATTGTTGTGAAAAGCGGAGATCAATAAGTAATTAAAACCAAGTTCTTGGTTTTTCAGAAAAACGCCGAATGATTTTTGCAGAAATCGAAAATTGATCTTCTCAGTTCAAGAACGTTCTTCAGTTTTGACAGAAACAAAAAATGATCTGTTTTAAGTAGAATTTCAATCTTGTAAAGCTAAGATGAACACACACACTTGTTAACCCAGTTCAGAGATTAACTCCTACGTCTGGGGGACCGAATCCGACTTGAAAAATTACTATAATGAGATGAAGATGATTACAATAGTTATACTCTTATGCTGCCAGTTTTTCTGCACTTTAGAAAACTTCAGCTTTTGCATTCTAATTATTGTTCTACTCACTTCTCGGCCTTGCCTTGGTTTATATACAGTTTGGTTACAACTTTGAAGTAACAAACTAACTAACCAAAGTAGTTACAAGTAGTTACACCTAACTAACTAACTGCCCGAAACAATTTGACTTCTTAATTGAGTACCACTTTTGACAATTCTCCACCCTGGTATCAAATGAGAAGCTTCAGCTTGTGATTCTTCAAATAAGATTCTCTTGGTCCTTGATCTTAGTTTCTGAACTTGATTTTCAGCATATTCAAACAGTGATTGAATTTGCTAAGTGTGACAGGTTTTGTAAGCATGTCTGCAGGATTGTCACTTGTGTGCACCATTGCCACATGTATCTCATCTTTTTCAATGACATCTCTTATGAAGTGAAGCTTGATGTCTATTTGCTTGGTTCTTTCATGATACATTTGATTTTTACTCAAGTGTATGGCACTTTGGCTGTCACAATTTATGCAAACAGAAATATTATGCTTCTTTGATCAATCCTTTTAGGCAAATTCCTTCTTTCATTGCTTCAGCAAGTGCATCATATTATGCTTCTGTTGTTGATAATGCCATTATGTGTTGAAGATTAGCTTTCCAATTGACTGTGTTGTTAAACACCGTGAACACATATCTTGTAAGAAATCTTATTCTATCCAAATCTCCAGCAAAATCAAAGTCTACAAATCCTTGGACTAGTTTTGATGGTTATGAACTTTTGTTGTATTCCAAACACATGCTTTGAGTACCCTTTAGGTACCTTAGAATCCACTTGACAGCTTGTCAATGACTCATCCCTGGGTTTCCCATAAATCTGTTCGTGACACTTACAACATGAGTAATGTTTGGCCTTAAGCAGACTATAGCTTACATGATACTCCCAATAGTACTTGCATATGGTATATTCTTCATGTCTTATGCTTCTAGGTTTGTGTTTGGTGACATGACTGAAGAGAACATGAAATGGGCTGCTAGGGGAGAACTTACTGCCTTTGATTCACACATATTGAATCTATTTAGAACCTTTTCCATGTAGCTCTCTTGGGAAATTATCAATTTTCTTTGCTCTCTGATTCTAATGATTTCCATTCCTAATATCCTCTTGGCTGGCCCCATGTCCTTTATCTCGAATTATTTCTTCAGATGCCCCTTCAATTTATCTATTTATTTCATACTTTTAGATGTTATTAGCATGTCACATATAGCAACAAGTAAATGTATGTGGCTGGTGATACTTGTTTATAATACACACAACTATCAAAATTACTTCTAGCATAACTTTGACTAAGCATAGTACCATTGCCTTGGTGATTGCTTTAGCCCATAGAGTGATCTCTTTAGCAAACAAACCCAATCCTCTTTTCCTTGAGTCCTAAATCCATCTGATTGTTGCATTAAGATTGTTTCATTCAAATCACCATGGAGAAATGTTGTTTTGACATCCATTTGCTCCAATTCCATGTCAAAGTGTGCCACCATGGCTAGTATTATCCTTATAGATGCATGCTTGACTACAGGAGAAAATATTTCATTGTAGTCTACACCTTCCCTTTGAGTGAATCCCTTTGCTACTAGCCTTGCTTTGAACCTGGGTGGTTCAACTCCTAGAATTCCCTCCTTCCTCTTGAAGATCCACTTGATGCCTACAATTCTAGAGTTGGATGGCTTGCATATTAGTTCACAGGTGTTGTTCTTCTCCAATGATTTCAGCTCCTCAATAATATCTAAAATCCATTTGTTTTTGTCTTGAGACTTGACAGCTTCATTTTAGTTCATACAATCTTTTTGTATAATTTCCCCAGCCGTATGTAATGCATAGCTAATCATATATGTATATCCATATCTTTGAGTGGGTTTTGATGTTCTTCTTTCTCTATCCCTGATCAGGTTATAATCATCTAATTCCTGCTCTGGAAACATAGCTTATTCTGTTGGGTTTGGATCAATCTTGTCTGGCTGAGCATGTTGTTGTTCTGAAGTCAAGAACGTTCTTGACTTCTGTTGATCGTTCTCCTTTTCTGTGGCTGAAGTCAGGAGTGTTCTTCGTTTTTCTGCAACTTTCTCCACCTCAAGATCAAACATCTTAGTTCTATCTTGCTAAGTCTGTTGTTGTTCCAAGAACGTTCTCTGTTTCTCCCCATCTTTCTCCACCTCAAGATCAATCATATCATCTTCAATCTGATGTGAGCCCTTTTTCACAACATTGTTTACAGACTTGTATAGCTCAACCTCACGAAACTTAACATCTCTGTTGATGATACATTTCGTATTTTCAGGACACCATATCCTATAACCTTTTACACCACTTGGATATCCAACAAAATACCTTTTCTTGGCTCGAGGGGATAGTTTACCTTTATTTACATGGTAGTATGCAACACATCCAAATAAATTTAAATGATTGTAGTTTGCAGCATTCCCTGTCCACATTTCTTGAGGGGTTTTTGAGTTCAATGGCAGTGGAAGGACTCAAATTTATCAAATAACAAGTTGTATGGAAAACTTCTCCCCAAAATTGTGCAGACATTCTTGCATTTGACAAAATACATCTCATTCTTTCAAGCAAGGTCCTATTCATCCTTTCAACTAGTCCATTTTATTGAGGTGTGCTTCTTATAGTCTTATGTCTGCTCACACCATGAGCTTTGCAAAAACTAGTGAATTCCTCACTACAAAATTCAAGACCATTATTTGTCCTTAGAGTTTTAACCCTTTTGTCAGTCCTATTTTCAACCATAGACTTCCAATCTTTAAAGGTTTTAAATGCCCCATCCTTACTTTTCAATAAGTAACTCCATACTTTTCTACTATAATCATTAAGAAATGTAATGAAATACTTGTTACCTCTATGTGAAGCCATCCTTGTCGGGCCCCAAAAATCAATGTGAACATATTCCAGAATTTCTTTTGAGCAATGTTTCCCTGTAGAGAACTTGATCTTATGCATCTTTCCATACACACAATGCTCACAAAATTCAAGATCACTAATCTTGTCTCCTCCTAGCATGCCTTGCCTTTCTAGAACTTGCATTCCCTTTAGACTTACATGTCCTAGCCTTTGATGCCACAAGCTGGCCTTGCTTGATGCTTGTACTGCCACTGCTACCATTCCAGTCACTGCTTAACCATTTAGAAGGTAGATTCCATGATCCCTTGTTCCCATCATGATTACCAATGATCCCTTGATGACTTATAGCATGCCTTGCCTTTCTAGAACTTGCATTCCCTTTAGACTTACATGTCCTAGCCTTTGATGCCACAAGCTGGCCTTGCTTGATGCTTGTACTGCCACTGCTACCATTCCAGTCACTGCTTAACCATTTAGAAGGTAGATTCCATGATCCCTTGTTCCCATCATGATTACCAATGATCCCTTGATGACTTATAGAATGTCTTTCTCTACTTTGTATGAACAGCCAGCTTCTTCCAACATTCCTAGAGAAATTAAATTCCTCTTCAGTTCTGGAACATGCCTAACCTTTGACAAAATCTTCATGGTTCCATCTTCCATCTTCAGCTTGATTGAACCAATTCAAACTACCTTACATGTTGATTTGTTCCCCATTATCACTTTGTCTCCATCAGTTTCTTTGTAGTAAAGAAACCAATCTCTAAATGAGGTCATATGAAATGAACACCCTTAGTCAAGCACCCAGTCATCATCCATGATTTCTGTTGAATTTGCCATTAGAACTTCAGTGCTTTCATATCCTTTAGAAGCTATAGTTGCATTTCCATAATCATCATCACTATTTGATCCTTTCGTACTTTTCCAATGTGGGCAATATTTCTTGAAGTGTCCCTCTTTCTTGCATATGAAACATCTCATTTTTGACTTGTCCTTTTCTTTATTCTTGAACTTATTCTTCTATATTTGATTCTTTTTCTCTGCCCTAACCTTGACAAACAGTCCCTGACCACTACTTTCTTCTTTCCCATCTGACTTCCTCTTCAATTCTTTGGAGATTAGTACAACTTGTACTTCTTCTAATGACAAAGAATCTCTAACATACAGAAGTGCTTCACACAGATTTTCAAAAGAGCTTGGTAATGAACTTATAAACAACACGACTTGATCCTCATCATCCAATTTTACATCAATATTTTCAAGATCTAACACAACCATATTAAACTCATCCATATGATTTTCAATTGACCTCCCAGGTTGCATCTTGAAAGTATATAATTTTTGATTTAAGTACAAACGATATGCTAATGATTTTGTCATGTATAAAGATTCTAATTTGAGTCAAATACCTACTGTAGAGGTCTCGTTTGACACTTTCCTAAGAACCTTGTCTCCATGACTCAGGATTAAAGCACTATGAGCCTTGTCCATGATATCCTTCTTCTTCTCCTTTTCTGGTAGTGTGGATGCCATGTCTTTCTCTCCTCCCAATGCTCCTGTCAAACCTTGATGAACCAGCAACTTTTTCATCTTGAGACGCCATGACCCAAAATCATTCTTCTCGTCGATCTTTCAATTGCATACTTTGTTGATGCCATCATTCCTTTGAATCGGATGATCCCGTGCTCTGATACCAATTGTTACGAAAAATGGAGATCAATGAGTAATTAAAACCAAGATCGTTCTTGGTTTATCAGAAAATCGCATAATGGTTTATGCAGAAAACGAAGATTGATCTTCCCAGTTCAAGAACGTTCTTCGTTTTTGACAAAAACGAAGATTGATCTGTTTTAAGCAGAATTTCAATCTTGTAAAGCTAAGATGAACACGCACACTTGTTAACGTAGTTCAGAGATTAACTCCTACGTCTGGGGGACCAAGTCCGACTTAAAAAATCACTATAATGAGATGAAAATGATTACAATTGTTATGCTCTTATGCTGCCAGTATTTCTACACTTTAGAAAACTTCAGCTTTTGCATTCTAATTATTGTTCTACTCACTTCCCAGCCTTTCCTTGGTTTATATACAGATTGTTTACAACTTTGATGTAACAAACTAACTAACTAAAGTAGTTACACCTAATTAATTAACTGCCCAAAATAGTTTGGCTTCTTAATTGAGTACCACTTTTGACAAATACAATACTAAAAATAGGTTTTTTGAGAAATTTCCGACAGATTTTCATTCTTGAGTAAAACCTTCATGAGGATTTTCAAATCTGCATAAAATTACATGTGGGTTTATTCCATAGTAAATAGAGAAATTTTCACGGCAAATATTTGGGGAGAAAAATAATGTTTTAAGGAAAGTTGCTGCAAATTTCGAGTGAATATTTCGACAGATAAGTTTCCTTTGAAATTTTTTCGAGTAATTATGCAACAAATTTTGACAGTAAATCTGCATGATATATGTTGTATGGGAAAACTCGCTAGAAAATATTTCAATCAATTTGATTAATAACTGCTTAATTATAAATGATTTTCCTAATCATGTATTACTACCTATTACAATTTGCTATATATATATATATATCCTTAACATTCAATAATTAAAAATACAACTATCACAAACAAATCTTTAATAATTCAAAGTGTTACTACTCTAATTCGATAACAAAATTATAATGTATAAGAATCTCTAGATATCTTCTAACTATATTTTCTAAGTGTGCAGATTAAATAATAAGACAAATACTTAAGGACTATCAACTTTAAGGTAGCATAAATCACAATGAGTTAAGTTTTTCTAAACATAAAAAATATTATCACCTAACAAAACAAGTAACTATGTTTACTAATATTGCGATAGACAAACCGTGTCAAAGCCTTAAAGGAAAAAGGAATACAAATCACTGTTACGATTTAAGCTAGATCATTTGATGAACAAAACAAAAGTGAATCTTTTAAGCAAATATCACAATGACTTTAAAGAAACTATTACCATTGTGTTTGCCTCTAATGAACACCACTATCTAACGCGTCTCCAATGAATCCATTAATACAAGCAACGATCTGGATGTTTTGCCTCTATTAAGTATATCAAGCAAAATAACCGTCTTTCTGTATTAAATATGTCAACCAATATGATCGTCTGCCTCTAATGATCGTATGCGTCTAAATCTTTTAAGCAAATATCACAATGACTTTAAAGAAACTATTACCATTGTGTTTGCCTATAATGAACACCACTCTCTAACGCGTCTCCAATGAATCTATTAATACAAGCAACAATCTGGATGTTTTGCCTCTATTAAGTATATCAAGCAAAATAACCGTCTTCCTGTAATAAGTATGTCAACCAAAATGATCGTCTGCGTTTGAGAAATATGTCAAGAAAAATGATCGTCTGCCTCTAATAATTATGATAAGCATTGTATTGTTTGACTTTGATAAAAATCAACTTTCTAATAAAAAGACAACTCTTAAAATAGTCAATGCTTTGATGGAAGTAATCCCTCTAAAATCACAAGCTCTGAAAAAAATTCAACGTTATGAATAGCCAACACTCTAAAGAATAAAAATCTTTTTATCCTCTAGCCAACATCTTGAATCTGTTAATTGATTTAAAGTTTTTGTGAAATCTTCTGATAGTAACAATCTTTGAGATCTCTCTTAAATTGAATATGTACAAATCAATCATGAAGATATATATGGATACATTTTAAAGACTTGTGTACCTTAAATGGTGATTAAAGATCTCCCATAGTAACATTCTCAATGGACACTTCTTTTCTCTATTTAAGAAGAACTGATTTAGTCAATCGAATGTGTGAGAGAGAATAAAAAAAAGGCAATGTATTAATGAAACAATTCTAAAAAAGTCAAGCACACATCCAAAGAAAAGTATGAATGAAAAATCTTCTCACAAGAGAGTTATTTAGAACTGATGTAAATCATTCAAAGAGTTTTCATGCACTTGAAGTGATATAGGACTTGATGTGTAACATCCTCTCAATAAGAGTTAGAATCACGAAAAACACTTTATATCAATTTAGACACAAACTAAAACTGAGGTAAATCAACCTAATAGCAGAAACAATTCTCTCACCTCTAAGAGGTACTTGAAGAGGTATAACAATACTTATGAAACTCAACACCAGGCTTCCGGAATGTTGAAGATGAGTTCTAACAATGACACCGTATAGAGGCTATAGAAGAATACTCAAAGTCTTAAGAGGTAGAGTAAACGATACTTTTATGTTATTATTGAAATAATGGATTAAGTCATCGACTTTACTAATGTAGCAACATAACTTCAAGTAAATGACCAAAGCTCTCTCAAGAAAAATCATCGTTTGATCCCTCCATCAAATAATTTTTTGTAATAAATGAGTTTAAATAACTCATTATCTAGTCAAACTCATGGGCTACTCAGAATTGAGGAAGAATTTTTTTGGCAATCCTCTGACTACAAGATCTAAAGCCGTTTCTCCGTCTTTTCAAGGAGAAGATCTTTTCCTCTAGTGTATAGTGTGCTTGAAACATCATTTGAGACTCACATATAAAAAATCAAAGCACTAGAACATAAGATTGCATCTGCTAATTTAGAAGAAAGAATGATTAGAACCAAGCTAACTCTGCATCTAGTTAAAAGATCATTTGAATGAAAAGTCTGAAAAACTCTAGTAAGACGTAACAACAAATTTGCTAAATCATCCTCGTTGTCATCAGTTACGTACTCTACAATTAATTTCATTAGTCTATGTGCACTGATTTGTCTTACCTGATATTCTTTTTGTGTGTGTTTGTGTTTTTTTTTTTATGTCTTATCATATGAATGCGTAGTTTTTTATGTGGTGAGTTGTGTTGTCATGTCCTTGATTGTGTTGCATGTGTTCCCAAAAAAAATTGTTCTCTGGTCACTTTTTAATTACAGTTAGTTGAGCAGCTTCTTGTGAAAATTGATGACATGAGTCTTAGCCGGCAAAGATCCATGGAGATTATAGGTGAAAAGCTAGCCTAGTATATCAAGGCTTCAAGAAGGTAATGAGAATTAGAGATTTTTTGGATGTTTATGTAAGATTATAAAAATGTTAGGTTACAAATATTGAGTCCATAGGAGCAATTAAACAAATTTTGACTTACTATTGGTGTGTAGGTTAAATTTATATTACCTTGGAATGACATACCAATTGCATAAGTTGAACTGTTTTGGATTTTGATGCTGACTTTATCATTTGTGTGCTTAAATCAAGGCTTAGTTTAAAATTTGTGGGGACTAAATCATAAAAGTTATGGCAATAACTTCTTCCATTGCACATTGACACATTAATAACTCTTGTTGCTATCCATTTCATAGACTTGGTATGATTGCATTTAATATAACTCTTGGTTTCTGTTATTGATCGATTCCAACATATGTTTGATTTCATGTTTATCTAATTATCATTTTCTTTGTGGGTGATAGGTTTGAACATATTTCTTGTTGGTTTTCTCTGTGCATATATATCATTAATTACATGTATTGGTTATTTTCTACATATAAATTATCAGTGAGTCAATGAATGAAGTTTAACCAAATAAAAAGGCTTTTTAGTCTCGATTGGTTTTAATCTAATGTTAATATGTTCTATTTCTATTTGCAAAACAAAGAGCTTGGATAATTTATTTGCTGGTTGTAGCATGCTTATCAGCTGCCACAATAGAGGAGACAGCTGTTCCTATGATTCTTTGTATTTTGAATTTTTCCCTTACCCACTTTTATGTTGATTTATCTACATATCCGAATTTTATGTGGATTTTATTTGAAATTACCTACTGAATTATGTGTGGAAACGTTCCCAAAATATCTAAAGATGGAATTCTTAAGAATTTCGTATCCTCAAGAAATAATTATCCACCAAAATTTTACATCAAGAAACATATCTTTAATTTAAAACCCATCAAAATTAAATAAAGAAGGTAGTGTACAAGAATACACATGGAAAATCCACAAGGTACCATGAACGAAACTATAAAATTGCAAGAAGCCAAGAATTGAAATGCACTAATCCACATAACATAATCCAAATTCATTATCCAAAAGTGTCTTGTTTTAACCTCATTCTAAATAAAATACCAAATTTCAAACACTCTTCTTAAGCATAAAAATTAGAAGAATGATTTCATACTTTCCACTTCAAAAATCAACAGTAGAATTCCATTTCTAGGCTCTAAATTTACACACGAATTACTAATATGGATTTATTCTTGTTAGTTTTTTATGTTTGTAAAAGAGAATACTTTCCATTAGATTAGTAAGGTTTCCAAGGTCAGAAGTTTGTTAAATATCATACCATTACATTCAACTATAATATTATTCATTTGAGGCAAATGCAAATATTTGTATCTCCTATAATGGACTTAACTACTACTTGTACATGAGCAAAATTCATTTTCTTAAATAGGATGAAATCTGTCTCATTGGATATGTAATAATGGACTTACTATTTAGCACTCGAACTCAATACTTTTTAAATCAGTTTCAATCCCTACTTTCAAGCGGAAAGGACATCAAGAACTTAGTACCATTAATTAGTGCATGAGCGTTAAAATCAAAATCTAAAACGTTCCCAACTCATTATCGTATTCTAACTAGTAGCAGTACATGTATTTATTCACGGTAAGAATGACATAATCAAAATGAGTCACAATGATATTGACAAAAGCTACACTTTAGAACTTCAAGCTTTCAATAAAATTATAGTATCACCGTGATTTTACTAAACTTAACGCTCATCCAAACATACACTACATTCACTAATCATCCTACCTTATACCACATTTCACTCTCAATTCCCAACAAATTGATCTTCTTAATAAAAAAATATTTATACCAAACTATTACATAAGAGAGGGTAATAGGTGTATGGACATGTTGGACATCTTAAATTATTCAAAGAATAGTCAAAAATCCAATATCATTAAAGTTAATAACCTCGTATGTATACAATTATCACTCTATATTCATAATAAACATATAACAATCAACATCCAGGGTGATTTTTCAGCAAATTAGTAAACTTCCAAACCATACAACACACCAGCATACTTCACTATTTCATCATCACAGGTACCAATGTAAACATCACTAATCTTTCGAAGACATGGGAAGTGACAAAGAAAAAAAAACAATAGTATTGAGACACAAGAAGGAGGCTATAGAGTGCAAAGGTTAAATGGGAGTATCCATTATTGGTGAGATTGATCAGTACATAATTAAAATGGGGAAACTGAATTTTTTATTGAATTAATCATTATGTCAGTTTACAATTCTGCAAGGATATAATTGATTAAGGTGTTACAAGAGTACTCACTCCAAGAATTTGAGAATTTGGTATCTCCCTTCCCATTAACCACTCATTAATTTCCTCTCTTTCCTTTTTTTAATTTCCTACTTCTATTTGCTCAATAACTACTCTAAAGCAGTTACTGCAATGTCTTACAACCTAAACTAACACAATAAAATGATTACATACAAAATAACTGCCATAAAATTCATTTTCCACTTAAAATTTTAACTCTTGATCGTCATCTTATAATATTTAGTTAAAATAGGCCTAACAATATTCCCTCCTAAAAGAGTCACCTTGTCATCAAGGTGAAAAGAAGGGAATTGCTTAATAATGATTCCAACAGATACCCATATTGATTCAAAATCTGGTAGATTTTTCCATTTAGTCAAAACTTATGTTATGTCACTTGGAGTTTTGAGGACATCTTGTACAACATGTGGAGTTACTTGTAAATTCTAGTTTCTTTGAGAGAATACGGGGCAAAGGTTGAGGGGTAGCTGAAGAAGATATGGTCTTCTTAAGTAGGGACACATGAGATGAAGTAAAACTGAATGTTATAAGGAGGGTTGAATTGACCTTTTAAAAATTTAGTTCCTACACTAATATTATCCTCTCAAGTTGTCTTTGGAGTGAAGATTGTTAGATAAAAATAATCCTCCCCTTATTGAGGGTAAACTAAAGAAAGAATATGAGTTTGAAATGTGTATGATAAGTGTGCTAATGGCATGACTAAAATAAATATAAAGAAAGTAGAGCTTAAGAAGATTCATACACATAATTTAGATTGGTTCGCCTAATATAGGCTACTCTAGTCCTCACAACTTTGTGAGATTTTCGCTAGTGCTCAAAAATTCGTCGTATATTCTACACCTATTCAACTATGTATTTTCTTAGTCTTACCAGACTTACAAAACTGTGTTTTTACTAGCCTCGACAGGTTTACAAAAATAACTCAAGTGTATACCAACTTGAGGATATACAAATAGTAATGTGTTTGATTTGTTTGGAATCAAATTTTAACTTTCTAAGATAAGATAGTGATGTGAAGTTGTATATAACAGACACAATAAAAATGATCCTCAAATATGTTTAAGTTTGGAAGAGTGTGTAAAATGAAGAGAATGATGATAAGCTTGAATAACTTAGATGTTTTCTTGTAGATGATTCTCTTGATATTTAAAGATTAATACTTCTCTATTTATAGTTGCCTATGGAGATTCAAACATATGAGTTAGCAAAATATAGTTGTTAGAGACTTTGCAAAGTTTCCTTAGACTTATCTTTATTTGCAAAATTGTCATTTAGTCATTATCCTTCTGTTAAGTATACTGATATGATGAGTGTTGAAGTGTATCCTGGTAATTAGTTTGAAGGAGGATGAGGCTTTCATTAATTTTAATGTGACTTGTCCTTTTTGGCTTGTTCTTTTCCCAACACCTATAATTTCGTGCCTCATAAGTCAAGGACAACATTTTTGTACTTTGGAACTTTTACTCTTTTTCCCATGTGTGAGGATGAATAGATAACAAAAGTTCATCCTCTCTTCTGCGTTGTTTATCCTCTGACGGGGATTCATCCCCTTGTTATGATTTTTTATCCTCTGACGTAGATTCATTCTCTCTTTCATTGATGTTTTATTCTCTAACATAGATTCATCTTCTCTTTCATTATTGTTTATCCTCTAACATAGAGGTTATAATTCCATCCTTTGGTAAATGTTGTTTATCATTTGCGTCTATCCTTAGATCTTATTTTAGTACAAGGATGAAGTTTCTATTTTATTGAATCTTGATGTGATTTTTATTTTTTGTATTCCTTTTTTCCAACCATTTTGACTGGTGTGTCACTCATGTCAAGTACTTCACCTTTTTGTATCTTTGTGCTTTTCTTTGTGTCAAATTTGTTAGGAGGATATCCTCTACGTATATCCTCATCTTGAGACTGTATTCATCCTCTGACGTAACTTATTCTAAGAATGTTTATGGATGATCATAAGTCTTTGAAAGATGATTGTATGTATTTTTTTTCCAATATGTGACTATTGGAATTTTGTGTAAACATGTTGACACCTTTTTTACTTGTTAGGTAACATTCTACAATATGACTTATAAAAGACATTCTTATTATCCTCTTGATTTATTATGGATGAGAAGATTCCTTCTTGTTTCTAATACCTTGAAATTCACGATTGATGTACTTGTCTTACTTCAAAGGCTTTTGTATAAACTTGAACAATGTTAACCTAGTGTTTTTGCATTGTTCACATAAGACCTTATTTTTATATATAAGATGACAGTTTTTTTTAGCGTCCATCCTCAAGTGCGAGGATGAAAGTTCTTATCTTCCACATAAAAATATGTCATTGATGTGATGTCATTTATATGTTTACTTTTTGTAAACCTTGAATAGTTTGAACAACTTGTCAACTTTTGTCCTTTTGTTGTTTTATGAAAAATATTTTGTCAATATTTGTGAGATGAAAATTTTGATAAATATTTATCCTTTGATATTTTATGTGTAATTAAGATGCAACATATTGCGATGATCATCCTAAACTTGATGATAATCATATTTAATAAATTAGATTCCTCATTTCTTTCATTGTTGATTTGATACGACACACTTTTTATATGAGTGGTTTCAAGTTTGACTATTTATGTTCTTTCAACAAAAACTCAAATGCAAACATTAATAGCTCACCATTTAGAAAACTTAACATTTATTTCATAAGGTTTATTATCTTCGAAATACATATCAAAAAGGTTTTCACTTCAACATGAGACATTGGATGTATCTTACTCTCTAGTGGAAGAGCTAACTCAAATGAAACTACTCCAATCTACTTTGAAATCTGATATGATCCATAAAAACAAGGACTCAAATTATCATTTCTCTTCTTAGCTAAGGACCGCAATCTGTAGAGCTGTAATTTCAAATAAACCCAATCAACAACCACTAGTGAAATAGGACACCTAGAGTGATTAACGTACTTTTTCATTTGATTCTAAGTTCTGACTAAATTGCTTTTTAGATCATGCAACATTTGGTCCCTAACTTGTGTCATTAGGATCTCAGATGCGATCATGTATCGATTTTTGTAAATTATGATCTTGATAACTTTTTGACTCTTAATCTTCCACTTTTAAAAGTGAACTGAAGACAAAGCTGCAAATATTGTATTTCTAGAAAGTGCATCAGCCACAATATTTCTTTTCCAGACCTATAATGGACTTCAAAGTCCAACCCCATGAGTTTTGAAGTCCACCTGAAATATTCTTCAACCAATACTCGCTATTCTATTAAAATTTTAGGCTTTTCTGATATGCGAGGATGATGAAGTAACTTCCTAGCGAGTAATGTATCCATCGTTGAACAACAATCACAATAGCCATCACCTCTCTTTCATAAAATGGCTTAGATTGTGCTCTATCTGATAATGTGTGGCTAAGAAAAGCCAATAGTTTCCCATCATGCAATAAAATCGCATTAAGCTCTTGTTAGATGCATCAGTTTCTATGGTAAAGGTTTTAGAAAAATATGGAACAGTGAGTGTTAGTAATTCTGCCACCAATCTTTTGAGTTGTTCCAAGGCAGCTTGGGATTCACTATTCCATTGGAAGTTATATTTCTATAAAAGTTGGGTCAATGGTATACCTATCTTTCCATAATCCCTAACAAATCTTCTATAATACCATGTCTGCCCCAAAAATCCTCTTAAGGCCTTGATGTCCTTGGGTGTAGGCCAATCTAACATAACCTCAATCTTCTTTGGATTTGCTACAACTCCACTTGCTGAGATGATATGACCCAGATACTCTAATTGAGTCTGCCTAAAAGTGCATTTTTTCTTGTTGGCAAATAACTTATTCTCTTTTAACAAAGCTAGGACAGCCCTTAAATGCATTTGGTGCTCCTATTCATCTGTATTGTAAACCAAGATTTCATCGAAGAAAACCAACACAAGCTTTATCAAGTATGACCATAACACTTTAATTTCTCCCAGGCAAGTCAACTATTCCATCCCCAACACTACATCCACTCCTCCAAGATCAAATACATAAAAATCTTGTTGCACTTTGAGTCTTTGCATCACCAATTCTAATTGAGGACGCACTCATTCACAATCAAGTTTTCTCACATCTCCTAATTCCACTGTGTATATGGAGGTTGCAAACATTTGCAAATTATATTCCTTCACAAAAGTGGCTGAAATGAAAATATTTGAAGCTCCACACATAACATGTTCCTCACCTATCATGTCCCACAACTTAATGGTTTTCTTTGAAGTGAGACCAGCAATGCTACACATAGACAATTAGAGGTCTTTCAATTTCCCCTCCACTTCCACTAGATTTGGTTCCTAAAAGTCACATTTCTCATCTTCCTCATCCAAAACTAGCACGTGTAACTACTTATTAATAAACACATTACCTTGACTAAACCTTTCATCATAGTGAAAACATAATTCCTTATGTGGTTTCTCTTGCATTTCAACCTCGGTAAACCTTATGAACCCTCTGCTTCCGAAAGTTCCAACAGGCTTTGCAACACTTTAATTTCCCTGAAGAGCTTCCAACTCTTGATATTGTAGTTTGCATTTGTTGCTTTACCCTTGGTTCCCATGTCACCGTTCTCGTATTATTGTAAGTTCTCATTGGTTTATCCCTAAAACTCAAGGAATTGCTCCCCTTTGTGACTAAATTGTTCTTCTCATCAACTCTCTGAGCAAAGTCCATTAATTTCGCAAGATGAAATGTGTGGCAGTGCAACATCTTCTAATGTTATGGTACATTCACCCCTACACGTAAGCCAAGTAGTAGTGCAACATCTTCTAATGTTATGGTACATTCACCGGTTAGAAGATGAAACATGTGAACTTCAGGTCTCCATCTTTCAACTAAAGCACTAATAAGTGAATTGTCTATTTTATCGCTTTATATTTGTGATACATTACCAAACCTGGCTTGATTCAACAATAGAATTATTAAAGAATTTGGTGCAATGTATTTATTGCTAAGTGATCTTAAATTTTGAGATGAATCCTATCAAATATATAAGCAAAGATTAAAAATATATTTGAATATATTAGAATGATATGAATTCTATATTTGAAGGAATTTGATGAAATTAAAAAATATATCATAAAGTATTGTATTTCTTACAAAATTTTAAATGTTGTGTAGCACTAATATTTGATTATCATCATTCCATAACAAAGTCATTTAGATGACAATGAAATTGTGATTAAGAACAAATAAGAAATATGTATATTTGAAGAGTGAAATTTTGGTTTGTGAAGAATAATCATAAACTTGGCCTATTTATAGAGTTTCAAATATGGTTGAGTTCGCGGTCGAAGAACAAATAAAATTTCATATATCGAACAAACAAACTGTAGTACCTCAATTCTGTCCGACAATTAAAAATAATTCTAAAATAATAATAATAATAATAATATGATTAATAAGAATTTTGCTCTTATTATTATTAAGTAAAAAACCGTCATTTTATAAATGGTCCAAATTTTGAGTCTATATTTATATGGATTTCTATTATATAATAATAATGATAATAATAATAATAATAATAATAATAATAATAATAATAATAATAATACAAAACAATGGACTTATCATGACACACAAAGATTGTCACTAAATGTAAAAACTTGTAGGTAAAGGTCAATAATACTAACACTCAAATTTAGTGTCAACTTTAAGGGGGCGTCTTGCTATACTTTGAGGACAGTCACTACATGTTCTGAGATTGCCACTATACGTTTTTGATATCTTCCTACAACAATGATTGTCACTAAAAATTAGATAAATATAACTTAAGAATTGGTCTATTCCTACAGTATTGTCAGTCACTAACTTTTTATTATTATTTATTAAATTAAATTTATTTTATCTCCCATCTAATTGTAATTCTAAATTATTAATACCAGTATATTAAATTGAAAATTTTAATTTATTTTTATCAATTAATGCCATTGAAACATACAATGAAATATAATTTAATTTTACTAATTCTATTAAATGAATGTTACTTGCATTCATAGCATTATAATTATAACACTAACATGAATATCCTATATTTGTGACAATATTGTAATGAAATTAGATCATGAAAAAATATATTTCTCCAATAAGTAGATCATAAAATCTTTACAATAAAATAATGGCTATTGAAACATACAAAGGAGGTTGCTTAGGCATTGTTTGGTGATCTCCATTATAAGAATTCTCTGCCATTTCAATTCCTGCATCAAATTTCATAGAGATCACAACAATATTAACTCGTTTCATAAGAAAAATCAAAATTTTTATGATAAACCAAAATCAAGTAAAGATAGAGAGCTTGATCACGAGTGAGTTTCAAAAAACAAAATGTGGAACCCAAAACCCTACCCGATATTGTCTCCATTCACCTGTTCAATAGAACCACCAAAAATCAAAATGTTTGCGACATAATTAAAATAGTCATGAGTTATCAATTATCATTTGCCATAAATAATACATGTTCAGCTACAGCTTGTAAAACCTCATTAATTTGTGGATCTTCAGAAAATCGTACTCGGATAACGGAAACAAGATTTCCAAGCAAATTCTCCAATGTTTTTACTCTATGGTTAGCATGAGAGTTAGATCTAGAACTTGCATGTCGAGCAATCTTGTCAAGACAACATGTAAGACCCTAAATTTTAAATCCTAAATTATACAATTTTAGGGGTATTTTGTGTAGAATTTCTTAGGCTTTTAGCCCAGTTTTTGGTATTTAGTGAATTAAATGCCAAAAATATATTTTTGGAAATTGGATTAAAATTATTTGTCAGAAAATAATTTATTTAAGTTACGAAGAATTTAATATCGGACAGTTTAGTTAAAAATATCACTCGTTGCTGAAAATTTATCTTTCAATTAAGTTGCGACGAGAGTAGATATTTTTATCAAAAGGGTTTGAGAAGTGATGATTTTCATAAATATCTAGATATTTAGGTATTTATTGGTTTAGGTTTAATTATTATATATATATATATATATATTATATATATTATATATATTAGATATTATTATTAGTAATATATATGTATATATGTATTAGAAAGGAATGAAACGAACAGAGAAAGAAAACAAAATCGTTTCCCTCCCTGCCTCGCGAGTTCGCCCTTTTCTTCCTTCTTGCTTCTCCTTCCTTTTTCTTCCTTTTTCTTCCTTTTTCTTCAAGAAAAGAAACCCAAGATTTGGTGGGTGAGAAGACAAGGATTTCTAGCTTCTTTCTTCTTCCCGGATTCGAAAACGGAGTTAGGGATTTCAAAACCGTCAAACACGAACCTCCCCGTTTCATCTAGATCTTAGCTTTGTTTCGCGAAGAGGTAGAAGGGAAAGTTGCTCACTATCATGCTACGGTGCTAGGGAACCAACTTTGGAAGCGGCGTTGGGAACGGAAGATTTTACCGGATTTACCCGCAGCACCGTAATCGCACGTTAAAGCTAACGTGAAGGTAAGGGCTCCTTCCAAACTTTTAGTTTGCATTTAGGAACTTACTTGTGGTTGTGTGGAAGAGAATTTGGTTAGGGTTAAAGTAATGTTTTGTGGAGAATGAATTTTAAACCCATTTATGTATGATTTCGAGTATATGAAACTTGTTAGGTTCGAGTGATGGATTGTGTCAATTTGTGTCGTCGTATTTGGCGTGTTCATATTTGATAATCATAGAATTTGAGATGTGTTTGGTATGGTTTGTGTGGAAAAGTGGTTGGATGTGTTTTGGTGTGAATTACGAATTGATGTGTTTTTGTAATCGTAATCGTAATCGTAATCGTAATCCTAATCGTAATCGTAATCCTAATCCTAATCCTAATCCTAATCCTAATCCTAATCCTAATCCTAATCCTAATCCTAATCCTAATCCTAATCCTAATCCTAATCCTAATCCTAATCCTAATCCTAATCGTAATCGTAATCGTAATCGTAATCGTAATAGTAATCGTAATCGTAATCGTAATCGTAATCGTAATCGTAATCGTAATCGTAATAACAATAATAATAATAATAATAATAATAATAATAATAATCTATAATTTACATTATTATAAATTTTAACATTTTTATTATTTATAATATATCATTTTATGATATATTTTTTCTACTTCTGAAAGAAAATTTGTCCCTAAAATTTAGGTCAAATTGAATAAAACTAAAATGAAGAAACTGGTGCAACCATAAAAAAGTTTATGTACACGTGCACTGACAAGATTTTAATACTAACACATGACTTTTTCCTCAAGTTCTCAAGTAGCCTCATCTAGAGTTAACGCTTCTCATACCACCTTTACTAATGAGATCACCTTATTCTTTAGAGTTTTGATACTCTTGCCAATAGTTCGAGTAGATCTAGACTTAAAGATTAAATGGTCTATCAATTGAAATGAATCAGGAACTATCATGTGTGAGTTATCCAACACGTATGTTCGCAGCTAATAAACATGAAATACGACTTGAAGATTAGATAATTGTGGTGAAAGATCAAATTGGTAAGGAACAGGCCTGACTCTTTTTATAATTTGGGAAGGGATCATGAAACAATGGTTTATCTTTTTCACTTTCATTGACCATCCTACCCCATTCTTAAAAATGACTCTCAAGAATACATGTGCCTTTTTGTTGAAATTCCAATGGTTTTCTTCGCTTGCTAGTATAACTATTTCTCCTACTTTGTGTTAAAGCAGAAGCACACCTGGGGGGGGGGGGGGGGGGGGGGGGGGGGGGGGGGTTGAATTAGGTGTTTAGAAATTTTCTTGTTTTGAGAGAGGAAGTGAATAATTTTTCTAATTAGGATTAGTGTATAGGATAATGTAACTGAAAGAAAAATAAAGAACACAGTGATTTATCCTGGTTCCCCTCTCAAACCAAGGGTACATCCAATCCTTTTGCACACCAAAAGAGATTTTCCACTATTAATAGAATAAGTACAAGTCTAACTCTAAGACTTCTGTTACAAACTTCTAACAATCTGCCTAACATAGCACACCATTATCTTTGTTTACAAAATTTGAAGAACGTACACCACTTTCCTCAATTTACACAATAACTTGAATGTTTTTACAACAATTTTGACTGAAATTAAGAGGATATAACAGTTGAATATAACGATAAAAGTCTAATATAATTTCAAGTACAACAGAGAACCTTTCTCAATGATATAAAAGTATGACTTGAAATATAAATGTATGACTTTGAATAATTCACAAAATATTTTCAGAAAGTTTATTTAAAGTTGTTCTAAGATTCTTATTAAAGTTCTTAAGTTAAATCTGAAACTAAGAAGTATTTATACTTCTTAGACATCCCTTCAGATCAACCACAATCATTCCTAGAGATTTGATGAGCATATGCATTGATCCAGATTGAATTTGAACTAAAAAATTGCATTGTTTCATAGTCGTATTCGGCTACAACCTAAGTGTAGTCGAATACACCTCTATAACGTTCAGATTTATTTCAAAATTTTAAGCTTGTATTCGAATACAAATCCTTGTAGTTGAATACGAATGACTGAATTTTGCCACTGACTTGATTTTGTATTCGGCTACAACATGTTGTAGTCGAATACAAAGTGAAGTTTTAGGTACTGACTTGGTATTTATATTCGACTACAACATTTTGTAGTCGAACACTGATATGTAGTTTTTGCTACTAACTTCATATGTATTCGGCCACACATATATGTAGTCAAATACAACCTTGACTTTTGTTAAAAACTTGATTTTCAAATATTGTTCATGCAATTTGATACTTTGAAATTTCTTTTGATGCATATGCTAAAATAGAAGGTTCTCACGTGGATTTGAAATATAACAATATTATATTGCATCATGTACCTTAAACTATAAGTCTTATAGCATATTGTCAATAGTTGACTTGATTGTTGACTTCACTTTGAACTTGTAACTTGATCACTTTACTTGGTCTTTGTCTTTATCAAAAACATGGGTAGTCTTGTATATTTACATTCTCCCTCTTTTTGATGATGACAAAACCTTGTTGTTGGTGAAATTTCAAAGAGTTTATCTTTTTTTTTCTCCCCCTTAATGCATGCTTACTCCCCCTTTGATCTTGAGTTCATGCCATAATTTTTTTGAAGGTTTGAAAACCTACAAATTCTTTAACAACAATAGCATACTAATTTTCTCCCCCTTTTCACATGATAAAAAAATGAAGAAAAACAATAGACAATTACTCCATGCATACAAAGTATATAGGGAATAAAAGCATATAACTAGTAGGGAATATAACATCAAAATCATAGTTAAAAGTTAACCAAGGTTAAGCCATACATCAGCAATGTTAAGAATTTAAATGAAATGTCTTGCAAAACATAGAAAGAAAATAATAGAAACTATAGCAGCAAACTACATGTTATCATCTGTTGGGTTGTGAATGTGGTCAATCTTAAGGGACGGGCTATTAAGTTCATTCAACATAAACTTATGGTTCTAGGAAAGGGTTGTCTCAAGGTTCTGGAATCTGTTGTTAATGGATATGCCCATAGTTTAAAACTATTCAGTGATGAAGGTTTGAATGGAGTTGAGCTTGTCCATAACCATGCGATTTGAAACGTGATCATCATTCAATGTCGTTTCTTTAGTTTCTTCTTCATACTAGGAACACATTCAAGTTCAGCATATTCCCTGTGGTAGGTGTATACATAACTTCACCTGAAAAATCTACTCGAAAATGATCCAAAATCCTGGTAATCTCTTTTGCATATGGCAAACTGATGGCATTCTTGAAAGCAATCAGAAAAGACCAAACAAAATATGACCAATTGAGATCAGTTCCTTCTAGCATAAAGAACATAATCTAAAGCTCAAATTCAGCTATTTGAAAATAATTTCCTGCCTGCATAACCAAAATGTAACTGAGGAAATAATTTAGCAGCTTGTTTTCCAACGGTTAAATTGCCAACGCCGTACTTTT
The DNA here is from genome assembly GCA_037974835.1 of Cicer judaicum. Lineage (NCBI taxonomy): Eukaryota > Viridiplantae > Streptophyta > Magnoliopsida > Fabales > Fabaceae > Cicer > Cicer judaicum. The sequence goes on along the minus strand of JBBPBS010000629.1, from coordinate 5,754,938 downwards.
GCCTAACAAATTCAGAACCATCCTATACCTATTTTCATTCCATGGTGTTTTTTGTAAAAATGATACAATGATACATAAGTTTCACATTTTGTAAAATTTTCCTATTCACACAAATTTCTAGGCCTAAGTTTTTGACCTTCAAATGGTAACTGCAAAATTTCTCTAATTGATTGAGTTTCTAACTCAATATATTTGCCTTTCACTTGAGATACCAAATTAAATCCTTCTTTCTTAAGGTTGCAGTAAAACACCCTAACTATGTTAGCATAGATTGGACCATTATAACTAATGAATGCCTCCAAATGTTTTGCCCTAAGTAACTCGAGAAATTTAAAAGCAGAGAAGGAATCAAGTGTACCATATTTTAGAGTCACCAACTTTTTATCCAACTAGTAAGTTCTGAACCGGTCGATTTCTTCTAGTGAATGAAGTAATCTGGATAGATCTGCAACATTGTTATTTTTATCCCTCCTTTTCGAAGGATCCACTGAAGCATGCTTAGTTCAAGAACCTCGTTTTCGTGCATCCATGGTAAAGATTGAAGAAGATGAAGTTCTTAGATTTTGGGGGAAAATTTGAAGTTTTGTTTTAAGTTGGAAGTAATCTTACATGCAATTGATGATAGTGGATATATTTGGTAAGGTTTGCAAGTAAGATTTAATGAAATTTTGGAGTAATGGAAATGGAGGAAGGTTTGTATTTGGTTAATGCAGTTGGAAGAAATTGACCTAAAAACGTGAAAATGCTTATATATAGGGAAACATTTGAATATGTATTCGGCTACACTCTAGCTATAGTTGAATACACATTTTTCTGGAAATGTGTATTCAAATACAAACTATGTGCATTCGGCTACGAGGAAAAAATTATTTTAAAGTCGAATTGTTATTGAAATATAAAATTTAAAAGACATACTCATGTTGAGAAAACACATTCATACATAAAAGGTTCAATTATATCAACTTATCAAGTTAAGATTCGAGATTTTGAAAAGAAGTGACTTACAAAGTATTAATACCTTGTATTCGAGATCATTTTCATTTAGAATGTCAAGTTATCTTTGTATCTTATCGTATGAATCTTAAGGTAGGGGCATTGTGAAGATATATGCTAGTTGATTATGTGTATCCACAAATGTAACTTCAATATTTCCCTTTAGAAAATGATCTCACATAAAGTGACGGTGTATGCCAATATGTTTGGTTTGAGAATGCATGATTGGATTCTTTGTGATATTGATAGCACTGATATTCTCACATCTTATAGAGATGCACTTGAGGTCAAGTCCATAGTCACATATTTTGTTTCTTTCAAATTGGTTTAGTTCTTCTTGCATGGCAAATATCCATTGATCATCCTTAATTGCTTCACCTACCTTAGAAGATTCTATTCGAGAGACAAATGCCATATTCAAATAAGCATCTTGGAGTTTGAGTCTTGTAGTAACTCATTTGTTGATATCACCTATAATGTTGTCGACGGGGGTGATCTCGATGAGTTTTCCATTCTTGAGGGAACTCATTATGTTGATCTTGTTGCTCAATACTGACTTCATTCTTTTGAATTGATTTGATCAACATGATTGTCTTTGCTTATATCGTCACTTATAAAATCATCATCACAAGAGACAATTTTATACTCTTCCAAGGGGTTAGATTCATCAAATGATATATACATAGATTCTTCTACTAACAAAGTTCTTTTATAACATCTGCTCAAAAGTATTTTGGTAAGCTTGAGTCGTGTAGCATGGTCCTTGCAAGTTCTACCAATGATGTATTCTTTCTCTCAACAACTCCGTTTTGTTGAGGTGTTCTTGGTGTAGAAAAGTTATTGAAGATTCTATTTTCTTCATAATACTCTACAAAAGAAGCATTTTGAATTTCTACTCCATCATGACTTCTTATTGATACAATTTTGGTTGCTTGTTCATTTTGGACTAGTTTGGCATAATTTTTAAATGCTTTAAAAGCTTCGTTTTTATTTGCAAAAAATAAGGTCCAAGTGATCCTTGAGAAATTATCAACAATTACTAGTCAATATGAATTTCCACCAAGACTTTTGTTCTTGATGGACCAAAAATGTCCATATGTATCAATTGAAGTGGTCTTGGAATTGATACAATATTCCTAGGTTTGAAGGAAACCTTAGTTTTCTTACCTTGACAAGCATCACATAATTTATCCTTAATGAATTTCATCTTTGGGAAGCCTACAACAAGTTCATGTTTGGCTAACTTGTTTAAATGATCCATATAGATATGTACAAATCTCTTATGCCATAGCCATGCATCATTGTTGTCACTTACCATAAGACATTTCATTCTCAAGGATAAATCATCCAGATTAATTATAAAAATATTTTTAAAATGCTTGCCAACAAACTGGATTTCATTTGATACCTCATTTTGGATAACGCATTCATCTTTGTTGAAAGCTATATTTTGTAACGTCTGTCACAAAGCTGGCTAATACTTATAAGATTGTGCTTTGATCCTTCAACATATAGAACATCTTTAATTGAAGGAGATGGGGCTGAACCAACCTTTCCAATGTCCAAAGTTTTACCCTTTTTCTTATCTTCATAGATCACATAGCCTTTGGATTTAAGAGTAAGTGCTGAAAATTTTGTTTAGTCACCGGTCATGTGTTTTGAACATCCACTATCCAAGTACCACATATTTGAGGCACCTTTTATGCAGTCTTACAAAATAGGATCATAGTTTGTTAGGTACCCAAAGTGCTTTGGTTCCTTGAGTATTAGTACACTTCTTGACCCACACATAATGTCCATTTTGAACACCAAAATTCCTAAAATCACAAGTATTAGGTGCATAGCCATTTAGACCACAATAAAAGCATGTATAAATAGATTTACCTCTATATTTATACATATGAGATTTCTTTTGTTCTTAGAATAATGATGATCATTTTGTACAACTATAACTTTCTCTTTGTTGGATTGGCCAATTCCCTTAATAAAGGTAGTTTTATTACTAGGTTTATCAAATTTTGAATAACCAATGTCACTGTTGTCATTGGAATATCTTTGCATATTGAGAATATTTTCCAATCCAACTTGTCCCTTTTCATATTTTTCAATGACTCTATTTAGTTGGACAATTTTGTAATAAGAGAATCACACTTATTACATGTAAAATTTTGTTTTATCTTTTCAAAGAGATGAAATTTATTTATTTTGAGTTGACAGTATTTTGCATAGAATTTTACCTTCCATAAGTAATTCTTTTTGTAGTACCTCAATATTGTGCGATCAACCAAAAATAAATCTAAAAAATATATAATAATATGTTTAATAAATATTTTACATTTTATTTCACTGTTTTTTTATTTTATTTTCCTATTTTTTTCTTTTGATATGCCAATTTCATTTTATTTGGTCTGTCAAGCAACACAGTCCAACACACATCACCCTGCCAACACAGCCAACATGCGTCCTACTTCTTGTCAACCCTGCCAAAGCACGCTTCCTACTTCCTGTCAAACGCTAACACACGTTTACGCTTCCACTTACATAGCTTCCTAGAAAAACCAACACACATCTTCATTTTCTTTGCATATTGTTTCACTCTCATTATACATTCTTTTATTTTCTTTACCTTATTAACATCCCTAATATACACATACTTTGACTCTGATTTATTTATTTTGCTTAATAAAGAAATTACTTTTAATCAAACATTGCTTAAAATTTGTTACAAAAATAATGTAAAATCCAGTTAAACTTTCTTGCGTAACAATACAAAATACAGAGTTCGGATTTATCTCATGAACAGAAACATTCACCGTTTTACATATAAATTGAGACCAAAAAAATTGTTATTTTCATGTTATAACAATTTTTTTCTCTTTGGGTGGTGCTATTGAATATTAAAATGAATTATGTTCTATCACTTATTATTGTAATAGAGACTCATGCTTGTAATGAGTATTTTTGGTTCTATTATTAAAATGTGTTGTTGTTATCAGGTTATATATTTCGTTTGTTGCTATTTTGTTTTTGTGTTTATTATTGATTTTATTTCGTATAATCATTTAAACTTATTTAATATTTAGAATCAATTTTTTTAAGTTCTTATAAAGAAAACAAATCTAAAATTATAATCAAATATTGAAAGGTTAATTAGATAGTTCTAACACTCGATCTTAAATTAACTCAAAGTCAACTTTTAAAATTTGATTAATTTAGATGTGACATCTTTTTCAATCTTTAAATTTTTGAGACACGAGTTGTACAACTCGATTGTCCTAAAATTCACATTTTCAAATAATTACTCAAATCAAACGAACTCATTTTTTTTGTCAAAATAACTTTTATCCAAAACAATACACATTTTCTTTAAAAGCAATCAACAGATCCATATTTTCTACCAAGAACTACGCAGCTTTGATTTCTCCAGTGCACCAAGAGATACGTAGGAGCAAGAACCACATTTTATTTCACTCTTTTTTTACCAAGAAACACATTTTCTCGGATTCTTTTTTTAACACGCTTTTAACTCAAAAAACCACATTTATAAAAAGAATTTATATTCATATTTAATAATAGAGAGAAATAAATATATTTAAGTTGATATAATCTTGCACAATTAATTATAGGTAACCATTTTTAATAGATGTTGTAGGATTCTAATACCTTCCCTACGCATAATCAACTCCTGAACCCAAAATTTGGTATCAAAGACCATTTCTTTTTTTTCTTTCTTTTTTTAAGGGTTTCCTAATATTTTCCCTATTTTAAAATAAGTTTTGGTGGCAACTTCATTGAATTCAGGGAAAACTCGAAATTTTAGGCCGCAACAGCTGGCGACTCTGCTGGGAAATCAGAGAGTCAAGCCTAACAAATTAATTGTGCATATCTTTTTTAAATTTTTCAATATTTTTTTGTTTTTCATTTTCATTATTTTTATGTGTTTATTATTTCTTAATAAGTATTAGCTAAAATTATAACTTTAAAGCTAGTAGATCGTTTTTTATTTTGTTTTATTTTATTTATTTATTTTGTATATGTATATATGTGTTTATTAGTATTATGGAGTTATTGAATTATACTTATTTCGCACCTACACTTTTACTAAGATGCACACTTATGAGTGGAACCTTACATTTGGGTTTGAATAAAACTTAAACTTAGTTTCGAGATTGCGTAGTGGTAGTCTTCTGGATGTACATCTTGTTTGGTTAGCATGAAGATCTCACTTAGAGTTTGATCCTGTTGAGGTGATTGTCACTCAAAATAGTTTACCTATTGTTCTTGACAATATTCCAAAATAGGACTATTGGCTCTAGGAACCATGTTTAGAACCATAAAGCATTCCTTGTGAGAGTTTCACTACATAACCCAATAGACCCTTTCATCGTAAGAATATCCATACAAACCAAAAAATATCTCATATATTCAAGACTTTATATATATTAGTTTCATTCATGTCTCGTGACTTTTTTTTTTCTCTTTCTAAGTAAAAAAAAAAATGACAGCATTTTGCAAAAAAATTTCAGGATTTTTGGTGAATCATACAGACCTTACTCGCGTGTTATTTAAGTGGACAATGGGATCGGAAAAAAGAAAAACTTTACTTTTAAAGTTCAAGCAACGTAATTTGAAAAGTTTAAGAGACATCAACAATCAAATGAAAACTATACAACGTGAGAGTTTCTTTCACAAATATGGGAATATCCTAAATCTCTTGGCAATGAATGTGCAAACAAGGGCCCTCGCGGTATTGGATCAGTATTACAATCATTTCTTAAGATGTTTCACCTTTCAAGATTTCAAGTTGGCCCCGACATTAGAGGAATTTGAACGAATATTGGGTTACTCCCTAGAGAAAGGAAATACTTATTGATATACTGGGCAACCACCGAGTTTGGGCGCAATTGCTGAAGTGTTGAAAATCGACATAAGAGAGTTGACAAGCACAGAAGAGGAAAAAATGGCTATTCATGGGTTTTCAAGAAAATATCTAGAGCAAAAGTGTCAAGATTTAGCCATTAAAAAAGAATGGAGCATTTTTATAGATGTTTTGGCTCTCATTATCTATGGTATTATTTTATTCCCAAGATTTAATAACTTTGTAGATTTTGTTGCCATAAATGTCTTCTTAGTTTCTAACAAATATGAACAAAATCAAGCTCCTGCGGTTCTTGTTGATGTATACTACTCTCTACATATGTGATAAGAGAAGAAGGGGGAACAATTTGTGTTGTGTTCCAATGTTGTATACTTGGTTTGTGTCTCACATGTTCAAGAAATGGTATCATGTGGGGGTTAAGAGTAATCGTGAATGGGATCAGAGTATAGCTAGCCTTATTGGGGATAGAATTTCATGGTACTATAGAGAACAAGGCTTGGAAAAGGTAATATGCCAATGCAGAGATTTTCCAAATGTACCTCTCATGGGAACGAAAGGATGTATTAATTATAATCCAATGGTAGATCTGAGACAAATGGGCTACCCCATGTTGGATAAACCATATGATAAGTCATTTGAAGCTTTTGTTTTATACAATACAGGTATAGTAGACCCACCAATGTTGAGAAGGATAAGTCGAGCCTGGGAGTTGATCATCAGAAAAGGAAAAGTACTCAGATGTAGAAGTTGCAGAACAAAAGAACCCTATTAACAATGGGTAAAGAAAAGAGTCCAACAAATCACGCTGCCTTTCCACAGTATACCCTCAAATGATTAGGAAATGCATGAACCTACCCTTGTTACAAATGAAGAAATTGAAGAGCCCAAAGCATCATTAGTAAAATCTAAAAGGAGAAAAAAGAGCTACAAGCGAAGTTAGAAAAAGTCTCCCAACAGAACAAAAACATACGATCAAAAAACACATGTAAGAGTCAGTTTATCAAGAGAAGCAACAAGAGGTTGAAAATTGAAAAAGAAAATAAACTTGACATACAAGATTGTTTGAGAGGCACAAATGAAGAGTTAGATGTGCAAAAACAAGAACATAATGCGATTATTGAATAGGCCTATATGTGGAAGCAGTTGTAGACAAAATTAGCAAGCTCTGAGAAGAACATAAAAAAAGAGTTTGAAGATTTACATAAACAATTGAAAGAAATGGTATCTAAATACGAGATTCAAGTAAGGAATGAGAGGCAACATAAGGAAGAAATTGAAGAATTACTCTCAAAACACCAAGATTCACTAAGAACGGAAATGGAAACTTCTAATGAGTTGAAGAATTACATTGATTATCAATAAAAGATTTATAATGACTTAAAGGATGAAACCATATATTGAGAGGAGAGTTTCATGATGTTGCTTGGAAAATTGAAGAATCAAGAAATCTATAAAGAGTTGAAATATAAACGCAAGCATTGAAAATATTGCTCTTCAAAATTGGCAATGCTAGCTAATCAGGAAATCATAAAAATTTCAAAATATCTAAGAGAGATTGATGTAATAATGCGTCCACTGAATACTACAGTCAAAGTCTACAAGTTTGTTGCATATTGCAAACATTTAGTAGATGTATTGGAGGAGAGGATTGGTTGTCCTATTGAAAGAGATTATTGAAATACCATAGTCGATGTAATTTTTAATTTAATTGCAATGTACTTTTTTCTCATCAATGAAGGATTTGTTGTTTTGCTTACCGATCCCTATATTCTTCTTCACTAATAATTCGTGTTCGTAAGACTAATGATTCCCCAACATCCAACTGTAAAAAAAAAAAGAGATGATAATTGTATTTTCATTCCATTCATATTTAATACATACTCGTATCGGATTCGCGCAAACTCCAAGATCATGGAAGAACTTCAGCAAAACCAAGAAGTGATTAGAGCGGATGTCAACCAATTGAAGGACAAGATTGATCAAATCCTAGAAGCTATACAGGCTTTGTCAAGGAAGGAGAATACAGATGGAAATTCTCCAACCAAAAATAAAGAACACAAAACTACTCCTTCTCACCCACCACGCTTTACATCAACTATCAAACAACTTCGTACAACAACTATGCAATTTCCTATGTACGGTCTCCCACCCGGTTATACTCCACCTTTAGTCATCAATCCCATGGAGAAAAACCCAAACCACTTAATTATCAACCCCCAAAACCTAAATCAATCACAAATCCCATCTCCTTTGGGATACGTGCCACCCCAAAACACTATATCCTCATAAAATATTCTATATATTGCATACTAAGTACCCCCATTTTGATGTTAATGGGAATTGGCATCAACCTCATGTTGGGGATGATACACAATCAAAGGAAAAATTTCATGTTTTAGAAGTGCGAATAAAAGCAATTAAGGGGCATAATGTCTACGGTCTCGAAGCTTTTGATATGTGTTCGGTTCCCGATGTGACTATCCCTAAAAAATTCAAGGATCCTAAGTTTGAAAAATACAAAGGCACCACATTTCCTGAAAATCATCTGACTATGTATTGCAGAAAAATGGCTTCTCATGCTCATTCACTTTTTCCAAGACAGTTTAAGTGGGGCATCATTAAGTTGGTATATGCATCTTGAGCGAAATTGAATTCATTCATGGAAATACATGGCTGATGCCTTTTTGAAACAATATAGGTACAATATTGACATGGTCCCTAATATGATCCGATTGAAAAATTCATTGAAAAAGGACAACGAAACTTTCAAAGAATACGCACAATGATGGAGGGAAATGGCATCACAAGTAAAACCTCCTTTATCTGAAAGAGAAATGGTTGGTATGTTTATGGATACTCTCTAGTCGCCTTTTTATGATAAGATGATTCAGAGTATGTCATCAAACTTTTCTGACCTGGTAATGAAAGGAGAAATGATAGAAAGTGGGATGAGGAGTGGCAAGATCGTAAGCGCAACAACTGGCGTGAAAAGACCCCCAACGACATTCACAAAAAAGAAAGAAGGGGATGATAACGTTGTAATGCTAAACTCCAGAGTCTCCTATTTTCCACCCATTAATTCTTAGTGATCCCAAAACTTCTAGTATCTCCTTACATTCCTTATCCATATATGGCCGCAACCGCACAAGCTTCATACCCTCAATATCACCCTTCAAGACCACCTTTTTATCAACCACCACCTACCACATTTTCTCAACAAAATCAATGGAACCAAAATCCAATCCCGAATCACTACAAACCACCAGTTAATCGAGAAAAAAGAATAAACTGTTTTGACCCAATTACCGTCACATACAGCTAATTGTTGCCTCACTTACTTCAAAATTCAATGGTAGTCTTAAGACCAATGAAACCTCTTGAACCACCATTCCCAAAATGGTACAACCCAAATGCCAAATGTGAATACCATGAAGAAGTCGTTGAGCATTCTGTCAAAGATTGCCAAGCCCTAAAATTTAAAGTGCAAGCATTTATTAATGCAAAATGGCTTACCTTCAAGGAGGACGGTCCCAACATAGGGAGTAATCCCTTGCTGGGAAACGGGGATGCCTCTGTCAATGTCATTGAAGATTGAATAGACCAATATGCAAAAGATGATCATGTGTTGATCATAGGGTCGTGTGTGGAAAATAATACATCTTTCCCAAAACCATTGGAAATCCTTTACAAAAAAGAGAATCTTAAGCCAAATCTTAGCAAACCAAATGGAATAATTGTTCAAGCACGAACCCCTTTTCCTTATGGAAATACCAAGGCAGTACCGTGGAATTATGAAATCACATCCTACTTGGTCAATCATCAATCAAGTGATGGTTGTGAACCTAAAGGAACTGATGTCACTAACATTTCAGGGATTGGTGGAATGAATTAGAGTGGTCGAGTTTACACTCCTGAACAACTTAGGAAAAAGGAATTTCATGGAGAAAAAGGAAAAAAAAAAGATATGTATCATGCCATAAAAGAACAAGAGACCAGTAAAAAGAAGGGTTATGAAGAATAAGCTAATAAATTTTGGAAGTTTATCAACCAAAGTGAATATAAGGTGGTGGATCAGCTAAATCAAACCCCTCCAAGATATCAGTTCTCTCTTTGCTATTGAACTCAGAAGCACATAAAAGGGCACTAATGAAAGTTTTAAACGAGGCCCATATCACTCATGATATCATAGTTGACCAGTTTGATGGAGTTGCCGGTAACATCACTGCTAGTAGTTGTTTGAGTTTTAATGATAATGAATTACCAACTAAAGGGACATAGCATAATAAAGCACTACACATCTCTGTGAGATGTCACGATTATATTCTTGCACGAGTGCTAGTTGATAATGGTTCATCATTAAATGTCATGCCAAAATCAGCATTGTCAAAACTATGTGTTGCTAGAGCCTGTATGAAGCCTAGTATTATGGTGGTGAAAGCGTTTAATGGATCCATAAGACAGGTTGTTGGCGAGATTGACCTACGGATTCAAATCGGACCCCATATATTTGGAATAACCTTCCAAGTGATGGACATAAACTGGCGTATAGTTGTCTTTTAGAAAGACCTTGGATTCATATTGATGGAGCAATGACATCCACCGTCCATCAAAAGCTAAATTTATAGTGAACAATAAGCTGGTAATAATATCTAGGGAAGAAGATATAATAGTAAGTCATTTATCTTCTACAGGCTACATTGAAGATACGGAGGAAGCCATAGAGACTTCCTTTCAAGCATTAGAAATTGCCAATGTTGTCTTCATGAGTAAAGGATATCACTTAAATGAACCAAAACTATCTACCACATCATTGAAGTCTACCAAATCTATGTTGGAATGAGGAGTTTTTGTTAATTTGGGGAAATTGATAGAAATGTCAGAAAAGAACAATAGGTACGGGTTAGGATATGTAACTCAAGCTGATAAAGAAAAGGTTACGAAGGAAAAAAGAGAAAACAAGATGACTCGTTGGGAAATCTGGATACCAAATTCACAAAAAAAATTCCTGTTTGCGACATTCGCCAAATTTTACAAAGCGCCGAAATAATATATGCTGATCAAGTGGCTGTTGCAGAAGAGGATCATGGTGATGATGATACCCTCAAGCTAGTGTACCCTTGTCCTCCAAACACCAGTCTCAACAATTGGAAGATCGTCAACTTTCCAGTGTTTGTTAATTCATGTTTAAAGTAATTACATATTTTTAACTCCTTTTGCTCTGCCCAATGCTATAAGGATAACTAATTAGGGCACATGTATTTCAATTTCATACTTATTATCGATAAATGAATTTTTGAATTCTCCAACTAGTTTTGTTTTTCTCTTTTCTTTTTTTGGCAATCGTTACTCATATTTTCTTTTTTCCATTTTAATTTAAACAATGCAGAGATGAAAATGAATATGTTGAAAATAGCAGTGCTAGAACTATTTCTTATAACTTTAAACGTCCAATTAATCACGCTAATGAGGATTGTGAAGACGATTGTGAGCCTCCCCTAGAACTAGAAAGGTTAATTGAATAGGAACTTAAGATAATCCAACCCTATCAAGAACCTGTTGAGGTGATCAATTTAGGAATTGAACATGATAAGAAAGAAGTTAAAATTGGTATGTCTGTGAAAGAAAGTGAACCAGAAAAGTTGGTTAAACTTTTATTTGATTATGAGGATGTCTTTGCAAGGTCATAATAGGATATGCCTGGGCTAGATACTAACATAGTTGAACACAAGCTACCACTCAAGCCTGAATGCACTCCAATTAAACAGAAGTTGAGAAGGATGAGACCTGATATATCATTTAAAATTAGAGAAGAGGTCAAGAAGCATTTTGATGCTGGTTTCTTAGTAGTAGCAAAATATCTTCAATGGTGGCTAATATTGTACTAGTTCCAAAAAAGGATGGAAAGGTTCGAATTTGTGTTGATTATCAAGATTTAAATAAAGCTAGTCCTAAAGACAATTTTCCTCTGTCTCATATTGATGTTCTAGTGAATAGCACTATTCAATATTCTTTTTTCTCCTTCATGGATGGTTTTTCAGGGTACAATCAAATCAAGATGGCTCTCGAAGATATGGAGAAAACTACATTCATCACACAATGCGGGACTTTCTGCTATAAAGTGATGACATAAGGAAATAGAGGATTACGTGGACGATATGATCACAAAATCTCATACCTAAGAAGACATGTTGTTAACCTTCAAAATTTGTTTGAGCGACTAAGGAAGTTCAGACTCCGTTTAAACCTTGCTAAATGCACCTTTGGTGTAAGATCAAGCAAGTTACTTGGGTTATCGTAAGTCAAAAAGGGATAGAAGTGGACCCAGATAAAGTAAGAGCAATACAAGTAATGTTGACTCCATGCAAGGAAAATAAGTTCGTAGCTTTTTGGGTAGATTGAATTACATTGCTAGATTCATATCGCATCTCACGGCTACATGCGAGCCGATTTTCAAATTATCGCACAAAGAACAAAAGGTTGAATTGAATGAGAATTGTCAAAAAGCTTCCGAAAAGATTCAGAAGTACTTATCAAAACCTCTCGTCTTAGTGCCTCATGTTCTTAGGAAGCCACTTATTATGTACTTAACAATACTTACCAAGTTAATGGGTTGTGTACTGAGAAAACATGATGAATCTGATAGGAAAGAACATACTATTTATTATTTGTGGTTGTTTCCTAATTTTCAGTGCTCCAAGACATACAAGGAAAAAGAAGCAAAAGAGGGATCATGCAGCGACAAATAATCTGTTGAAGAAATGAATTTTTATTTATTTATTTATAAAATGAAGTAGTGATAATGAAGTTGAGATGGATTTCAAAGAAAAAACAATAATTTCAAAGTAAAATGAATAATAATAATAATAATAATAATAATAATAATAATAATAATTAATAAAGATATAATCGTATAATTTTTTAATTAAACTAATTGGGAATTAGGAAAAAAGTTGTCGGAAGGGAATCTGAAACTATAATTATACTTAAATTTTCAATTATAACATAATATTAAAATTTATATGCAACTATTACCTACCACTAAAAAGGTTATTGATCTACTATATGTCATACTGAAACGGCATTGTACTTACAAAATACAGAGCCGGAATTTGGCCCTCTAGCATTTATTACTGTGACTAATAATTATGCATTTTCGTTCGGGTGTGAATATTGTTACATCTAAAATTTACATTTGCATCCGTTTATTTTAAATTGTATAAAATTGATTTAATTTAGATTTAATAATAGTTTTGGTCATATGTGTTAGTTGAATCATCAAAGTTATTTAATTATTTTATTTCATTTCAGTTTTGGTCATTAAACAAAATTTTAGTTCAAAATTTAATAAAGTTTTAATTTTTTGTTTTAGGCTAAATTACATTCGTGGTCCCTTAACTTAATTTCAGGTAACGTTTTAGTCCTTTATCTTTTTTATTTCCCGAGTTAGTCATTTATTTTAGTTTTAAGTGACAATTTGATATTTTAAAATTTCAACAATATTATCCTTTTTTATACAAAAATTCAAAAAAATCATCAAAATTTTCAACCAAAACCCATAAAATTGATAATCATCTTCAATCTAATGCAAATTTTATCAAATTCATAACTCAAATATTCAAATACACTCATATTTTCATTTTTATTTGATGTTGTTGGAGATGAAAATATGAGTGTATTTGAATATTTGAGTTATGAATTTGATAAAATTTGCATTAGATTGAATATTTGAGTTATGAATTTGATGATTTTTTTGAATTTTTGTATAAAAAAGGATAATATTGTTGAAATTTTAAAATATCAAATATCAAATTGTCACTTAAAACTAAAATAAAGGACCAACTCGGGAAAAAAAAAAGATAAAGGACTAAAACGTTACCTGAAATTAAGTTGAGGGACCACGAATGTAATTTAGCATTTGCTTTATTTAAGTCACATCATATTTCAAGATCTTGTAGTACAACAATTGTACTTAAATCTATAATCATTAATATTGTGGTGTGGTTTTAAAAAAATAACATTTCAACAAGTTTTGAATGATAATTAAATTTTAAGGACCAAAATTAATGAGAAATAAAATTGAAGAACTACTTTCGTAATTCAACTAAAATAGAATGATCAAATCTGCAATTAAACTTTTAATTTATTTATAAACTGCCATGACTCAACCGTTTCACATATGTTTATGCGGTTAATCCGATTTTCGAGCAAATAACATAACCTTAACTAAACAATGTCATAAATTTTTTCCACCTCTAATGACAAGTGCTATAGGCCCACGTTTTTTAACAAAGAATCAATTTTCTTTTTTGAAAAATAAAGTTATTTAATTTTAAAATTCTGATTTTTTTCTATAAACTTTTTAGATTTTTTTCTATAAATATTTCTGATTTTTTTCAATAAAAAATGTCCGATTTTTCTTTTTTTTGATAAAAAATTTTTAATTTTTTTTCAATGTAATTTTCGATTTTTTTCAATAAAAAATTTCTGATCTTTTTTTGATAAAAAGTTTCTGATTTTTTTTCGGTCAAAAATTTTCATTTTTTTTTAATAAATTTGTTTTCAAAAAATATTTCAAAATTAACAAAATATTATGAGCCTATATGTCTCCAGAGCCCCTCCCTTAAGTCCCATAAAATAATCGACAAAATTTTAAAAAAAATTATTTTAATTGGAGGCCTAATAATAAAACAAAAAATTAAAGAAATCTAGTAGTTGAAATTTTATTTTTACTTTTACGACGGGGTAATGACCTATTTTTTACGGTGAACAAATGATCCATTTATCCATTCAAATAATAATTAAATATTGAATGACCCAGATCTTTTAAAGACTATAAGTTCTATATATGCACCACCAGAATATAAATAAATTAAATAATTTATTCTTTAATCTTTATTGATTAATCAATTTACTCAAAATTAAAATAAAATAAAATCCAAATGTTCATTTTTTCAGTGATGATTGGAATTATCGAAATTGGTCACAGAGTAAAGGATTCATTCGGTCGATTATATGAGAATGGTTCAAGCAACCATACATATTTTTGTCTCACTGTCAAAATCTATCATTACAATGTAACTTCAATTTTATATTCTCCTAAATAAACTTTTATAACTGAATCATAAGTCAACACGTAGTAGCAACTTCTTAATTCTATTCTATTTATAAGATTACTAACCCATAAGTCATCGGACAATGTTTTTAATTTAGAGGTTAATAGATTAATTAATAAAGATTAAAGAATCAGTTGTTAAATTGTTAATTTATTTATATTTAAAGAGTTTAGTGATGAAGTTAGATTTAATTAATAAAAATTAAAGATTAACTGCAAAATGTTAAATTTTGTTTGTATGTTACCGTAAACTACATTCTCATATTTTATTGTCTCAACAATGCTAATTTGGGGATAATAGTTTAATAGTGTTTTATACCGATTTAAATTAAATTGTGACAAAATTAAAGATATATATATATATATATATATTAATATATAAATTTAAATATGCTTTGGTCCTTTGTAAATATATTATTTATTAATTTTAATTTTTGTAAATTTTTTTTATTTGAATTTATTCTCCGTAAAATTATAAAT
>JBBPBS010000629.1:5724396-5739357 GCA_037974835.1 Cicer judaicum | reverse complement strand
AAAAAAAAAAAAAAGAGTTGATAAACAGTCATACCAAGTCGGTATATAAATATACATTAACACATCATCTTTTATGATATATTAAAAATAAAAATGTTTTATATTATTAATTAATAAATTTATTTATTAATTATTTAATAACTAATGTTATTTTATAAAAAAGTTATAAATAAAAATTAAAAGAGAAGTTTTTGAAAAACTATTCATGTTTTTATTGTTGATTTGTTAAAAGCTAAAATTTACACATGAATTAAATTTAAACAAAAAAAATTTATAAAGACTAAAATTAAAAACACTATTGTGTAAGACCAAATATACCAAATATATATTTTAAGCTAGTATATATTTTCAATGCCCAATATTCTATTGTGTCGTCGAAGGTAGAATTTGTTGTTAATTCAATATTTAACTATTATTTGAATGACCAGATTGCCCATTTTCCTACTATAGGAAAATTAGGCCATTTTCTTATGGTAAAAGGCGCCCTATTAATGGTTCCATGATGAATTCATTTGTAATTTTTATTTGAGCAACCATCCATTTCATTCCTTGAGACAAATCGGGAAATCCAACTTAACATTTGTGAAAAATAAAAACAATTTTTAGTTTTTGAAAAAAGATAAACCGTGACAACTTAATCTTCCTACTTAAATCATCTACAGAATAAGATAAATATGTTCTAACAATTATTAAGAAAAGGGCAATTTTTCCTTTCCAACAAAAAAATTCACTTAATAAAATCAAATTTAAATGGTGATTCAAATAAAAACTAAGTTATCTTTCTCAAAAATTAAATTGAGTTTAAATTTTTTTTGTTAAGAATTAAAATCAGTATTCAATTAATCTATTTATTTTTATCGAATTTGATCTTGTATTAATTAAAAGACTAATAGTTACATTTATCGAACCTCATTTAAATGGTTAACCTCATGTTATATGTTATTTCTAACTGATATGCAGATATATCTAGAACCGTAAAAAAAAAAATTCTAATTTTTTTTTATTAAACCTCTATTATTAGACCCTTTATTAAAATATTTTTTTTTAAAATTTCGGCGCATTATTTCACGGGACTTGAGGGAGAGGGCTATGGGGTCTATAGACACGCAATATTTTAGTAATTTTGAGATTTATCGAAAAAAATCGGACATTTTTTATTTAAAAAAATCAGAAACTTTTTATCGAAAAAATCGGACGTTTTTTATAAAAAAAAAACGGACATTTTTTTATGGAAAAAAATTAAAAAAAATTATAATAAAAAATCGAAACAGTTTATAAAAAAAATAAAATAAAAAATTTATCAGTGAAAAAATTAAAAAAATTTATTTGTCAAAAAAAAATTAATTCTTTTTTTAAAAAAGTGGGTCTATAGACCTCATAAGCCCACAAAATTTTAGAGGGTTTTTTAAATTATTAATTTTTTTTGCCCCTCTGAAATGTAGACTAGGCTAATAATTAGGAGACTTGTCAAATTGACAGCTCTAGACATATCAAACAAATTTATTGATTATAATTTGAAAAAATTATAATATGAATTATAGTCTATTATTAATTAATTTAAAAATATATTTAAAATTTCAACGATCAAAAAGAACCGTCTCTTATACATAAAAGTTAATAGTTGTTTTTATTTTTATAATTAAAATAATAATTTAAATAATATTGATTTAATAAATATAAAAATAAAAAATATATATTTTATATTAAATCGATATTAATCAAATTAATATTTTATTAAAAAAATAAAAATGATCACAAACTGTTATTTTTAAAGAAATTGCAGATAATTGAATAATGATCTACATTGTACCACTTCAAAGAAGAAGACAGATATAATTAAATATATGTCTTTAAAATTAGAAAAACGGGTTGTAACTGTACCCAACTAAACAAGTTTAGTATTGAATATTTAACGTGGTACCCAACAACCACTTTGCATATGTTGGGCTAGTAATAGCAATGGATAAATGAAGAGGGTTCACATGGTTTCTCGCACTCATTCATCAAATGAAAGACCTCAATGTATATATTATTATTATTTCAACCGACGAAGAGAATGCACTTAATTGGACTGTCTTCTTCGGTATCTGCTTCTATCTATGAAATGTGCAAACAGCCCATGAGATGAGAAAATAACAATTCGTATTTATATTAATTTTACTTTATCATCACATTACAATATTAAACATTTTTGAGCTAGAAACTAACACCGACAAACATAAATTATATGGAATTATCTCTCACTTGCCTCTCACTAGCTAATACACTAGTCCCTCCTCCATATTGAAATTAAATTCTTTGTCAAAATCTTTTCTTTCATTTTGATATTAAAAGGTGGAAACAATATTTAAAATAAACGGACAAAAGAAAATGATTTTTGTACTGATTCACAATCAACTATTGTTATATTAGTTTTTTCACTTACAAAAATAATTCGTCTTCTTAACTAGAAGAACTTAATATACTATTAATAAATGATATACAAGTATTGTTGACTATGTCTCTTCAGGTTTTGAGAATTCTAACTCAATCTCTATGTTTTTGAGTATTATTAACTTAGTCGTCTCTCCAAACTTTAAGTAATACTACATTTGTATTTTTTTAATAACAGACAATTGAGCCAACGAAATTTGATGTCTTTGATCCAAATTATTTATCAAATACATTAATTTTGATCATCCAAATATCTTTAATATTTAAAAAGGAAAAAAAGGAGTATTAACTTGGTCTTTCTACTTTTTTGACTATTTTTCACTCCACCTTTTCGAACTTACCTTATGTATTTTTTCATCAAGCCTTATAAGACCATACTTTCCATGCATTATTTTTTCAAGCTTAGTAAAACTCTAAGAATTCCTTACTTGCCTCTTCAAGCTCCAAATATTCTTTCATAGCATGTTAATGTTGATTTTAAGTTTGATAAAAGTCTATTATAACATCAACAAATGAATGTTTAAATGTGGGTTCTTGACAAATTTAAACATTGGATTTCATATCTAGTATAACTTTTTAAGAATGAAACATATCTGATTGACAAATTTCATAACACTTTCGTGAGTGAACTATTGAATCAAATCAAGTGTCAAAACCTAAAAGCGCATGGATTATGGGATAGATTATGAGATCTTTTATAGAAGTGGTTTTAATGCAATAAAACACATGCCAACAAGATTTTTAGAGTTAAATAACGATGCACAGAAAATAATTTATGATGAAATCCATATGAAATGCAATGGATATTTTAACATGTACCCCCTTCTTTATCCATGTACCCCCAAAATGTATAGGAAAAAGACCAAAATACCCTCATATATATTAAAAGTGAATATATTTTTCATTTCTTCATTTCAACATTTTCGGAACACAAGTGAGTGTTAAAAAATTATTTCAAGTTTCTCAGTACACAACTTCAACACCTACATTTACATATTCAGTAATAATATATATATATAAAGATTTACATGATTCTCCATATACCAATACTAATGTACATATGTAAATATATATATATATATAGTAAATAAAAATGATTTTTCTAATAAAATGATTTTTTAAAAAATATTAAACAAACACCCTTTAAACCCTAAAAAATAATTTTTGGTTTAAAAGAATAAATTTTTTATTGAAACAAACGCATCCATTCTAGAAAGGGTTTGTCCGATAATATTTCGTATAAAGCGACGAGTTATAATGGAAGATGGTGACCTAGGAGAGTAGGCTCATATATATATATATATATATATATATATATATATATATATATATATATATATATATATATCCCCGAGGAGGATCAAGCGGTACATGAGGAACATGAGAAGGGACCTGTACAGAAGAAGGGTGAGGGTGAGGGTGAGCTAACACGGTATCCTGGAGGATCGTATGATATGTCAATCCTTACTTGATACCGACATCACGTGTCTGCGAGATTCTGGTTTTGTCAAGTAAGTTAAATTAATTATTATTTATGGTGTATTGAAAATATTTAAATTAATTATTATTTATAGTGTATTAAAAATATTAAAATTAATTATTATTTAAGGTGTATTAAAAATATTAAAATTAATTATTATTTAAGGTGCATTACAAATATTTAAATTAATTATCATTTAACGTGTATTAAAAGTATTTAAATTAATTATTATTTATGGTGCATTAAAAGTATTTAAGTTAATTATTATTTATGGTACATTTTATTTGTTTGCAGGAGCGACTAATGCTAAAAATTATTGCCCATGGAAAAAATTGCAATAATTTACTCCACCTATTCTCCTGTGAAGTATAGAGATGTGAGGGAATTTATCTGGGTAGAACCACTACAGTGGGGGAGTATGAAATTGATTGATAACAGTTTGATTTCTGTTTTTGTGGAAAGATGGCACCCAAAGACTTCGTCATTTCACATGTCATTTGGTGAAATGACGATTATTTTGGACGATGTTGTCAATTTGTTAGGCGTTCCTATTAGGGGTGAGTTATACACTCCACCAGCCAACCTAGATAGAGCAATGACATGTAATATTGTCATTACTTTATTATGGGTGCCTCTTGAAGAGATATGAGAGAAAACAAAAACAAAAACAAAACCAGAGGTGCACACTATAGATTAGATTGGCTGAAAGAGGTATTCAGACGACAATGTGCTGCCAAACGATTTGATTGTACTGCTCTGAGTATTTGATGAATCTACTAAGGAGTACTATTTTTGCAGATAAAAATCATACATTAGTTGATGCAAAATACATTCCCTTATTTAGAGATTTAGATGGTACCAGTAGATACACTTGGGGTAGTGTTGCACTAGTAGTCTTTTATGATTACCTCTCTGATGCTAGTTGTTACGACACCAAACAGTTAGGTGCATATATGTCTCTGCTACAGGTATTAAATAATTATGATTATTAGTAATGTTATGATTTTTATTTATTTAGTTTTATGTTTATAATTTATTTATTTATTTTTATTTGCAATAGTGTTGAAGTTACAAATATGTTTCAGATATTTGTAAAAGAGGTGACCAGAGTGTTGATGTTCAGTGCATTGCCTGAATAAATAGATGGAGCTATAAAAAAGGCAAACACAAGATCCCTGAGTATAGACATATGATAGACGCACTAACGCCTGCTGAAGTCAAATGGAGGTCACGGGAGAACCTTAAGGATGTCATTCTCTTTGATGATATCATGTTATACACTGGTCACCTCCGACTATGCAACACAATAGTGGCATATCTACCAAAGAGGTGTTTGAGACAGTTTGAATATATCCAACATATTCCACCACTGCCACCTTTAGCTCTTTCTAGATTATCTGATGCAGATGTGGAATGGTTGGGATATGTGACTCCTGTCATCGATATATTTCACAAGATTCATCCAACTACGTATCCATCTGAGTGTCAGGAGGGATATTTGGAGTGGTTCCATCGGATATCTCATCCACTACTAATGCGATCAGATGGTGTACCTCAGGTCCTAGAGTTTGGTGTTCCGACCACCGCTGCAGATGGTTCTAATTTACAACCATCTATCCTACTATGTTACACCCTAAATCCCAAAATAATATACATAATAATTTGTATCATATTTTTATAAAATTTGCAGCGGATAAATACAATTATATTTTCAAGAAATTAAAAACTTTTGTAACTAATTTAGGATATCACGTTTCTCAAAATACACATGCAACAATTCAAATTTTATTAATCAAATAAAACAATTTAATCTCAATAAACTTGATTTAAGTATAATTACTTGATTTAATTCTAAAAACTTACTAGTACTTCTAAGGTTTTCATACAAAAATTTGATTCAAATTAAATAAGTAAAATACAAATTAAAACCCTTATTCCCGGTATCACCTATCAGAGCGGGGTTCCTCCCAAACTTGAACTTCAAGACTCATTAACCTGTAATAACTGCGATTTCGCAAACGCAGGGCCCAGCCAGTCAAACACAAACAACGAAGGAGGTGAGTTTTGAAATCATGTTAATAGTATAATATGAGTAAGAAGAACACGCAAACAATCATAATAGAACCGTATCATAATCACTTTACGATATATCAAAATATTTAATTAAATAGTATCATACTATAACATCCAAGTCACTCAAGTAAAATAATCATCTCATTATAATATGCATCAATCATTTAATTATTATTACCTTTGAAACACATCAATCACAACAAAATAATCACAAGGAAATGCAATGCTATGCATGAGCTTAGACTCTACTTCACAATGTGGTACCATTCTAACCCTGAAGTACTTGGTTAGGAGGCCATGATACTATGCCACCATCTCGATGGACGAACAATTCAATTTGGCCTTGTCCTCATAGATCCCCTCAACTCAACCCGAGACACATATACGTGACAGTCGAGGTAAACGTGTGTTGCATGGTAGCTCCCGACATTTGGAGTGCTACCTCCAAGTCACCTAGGAATTCCCCACCGAAATACCTCCAAGGTCTAACAATCTTGCCTTAAGGCTCGACAGCAGACCGCCACGATCAGGCTCATTCAGTTGTACTTCCCCATAATCACTAGGCTTGTCAGGCCCTACCTATATGATGACAAAATAATCTCCACTTCACAAATTCACAATATTTATTTTCTCCCCCTCATTGGTTTATGATACTCCATTAAAACCGTCATCTCAAACACAAATTGAAATCATAATTATTTCACCAATTATGGGGTTACTTCAATATTCTCATCACAAATTCACAACATCATTATCATTAATCATATCTCATCACATAAACTCATCACAATTTATAGCATCACTATCATCATTCAAACATCATCACATAAACTTATCACAAATTTATAACATCACAATAATTAATCATACATCTACATCATCACATAAAACTACCACAACACATCCATCTTTTGTTATCACATCACATAAACTTATCTAATCACACACATATATATATATATATATTTTAGTCGACACCCAATATCACAATAATATCAATTTCACACATTCAATGAAATTAAATCAATCAACACCCTACAAATATTTCTATTCTATATTTTAATCTCACAATTTCAATATTAGTAAATTAATTAATTTATCCCTCAAAGGGCTACTGCCGTACGTAGCAAGCCCCGGATGAATCGTTGGGAAATACGGTTTTCCCGTTCATCTCACAATATATTATACTCATGAATTCAAACGCTCTCTCACCCCTTACCTTATTTTGTAGCTTTCACACACGAATACGATTCCACGAGCAAACAACCTTTGTTCATTGACTCTTTGTCCTTCAATCGATCTAACTCGATAGTTTATGGGTAAACGTTAAAAATAAATTATAAGAAGATACTCTAAAAACTAAATTCGAAATTCGGTCAAGGAAAATTACCATAAATCAGAAACCCAATCAGTGGATAATATAGCCACTTTTCACACGGTCGTTTTGGCGTTGGTTTTACTCAAATCGGACTTACGGTGAAGGAGAACGGTGCAAAATAAGGATTTTGAAAATTGGACGAAAACAGAGAAACTTTTCTAGGGCAGTTATGGCTCTCCAGTGTCAAACGATAGGTTGTTGTTGTGTTTACTCTTTGGTTCTACGGCTGCCCTTCCAACTCCCTTCCCTTCTTTTGTTTGTTTTATATTATTAACAGTTAGGGTTCATTGAGTCAACCCCATTGGTTTCTTTATTTATATTTTACTATTATTATTATTTTTATTTTGTTAAAATAAAACTAATAATTACTTAATCTCCTTTTTAATATTCCTCCAAATACCATTTAGTTTTTCAAAGATTACTAATATTTTATAAATTAGAGTAATTAAAAGAATCAATATAAAAAAAAAACATATTACTAATAATCAAACTCTCACATTCAAAATAATCTCCACAGTTATACTTCTTTCTAAAAATACTCACATTATAATAATACCATCCTATTAGAAAATAGTCAAAATTATAAAATAAATAAATATAACATCAATATTTTATATTAATTACTAAATCATAATGAATATATATAAAATCACAATACCATAACAAGTATTTAAAAATAAACGAAATCAAACACAATATCAATTCTATATCAAGATAATTGTTTATAAAAAAATAACTAAAATTAGAAAATAGTTATAAATAATTGAAATATAACTATATATATATAATCACAATTTCAAAATGAATATATAAAAACAAAGAAAATCAAACACAATATTACTACGATCTCAATATAATTATTTATAGAATAAATAATTAAAATAAGATATATTTAAAAATAATTAAAATAAGATATACTTAAAAATGATTAAAATATAAATATGTACACACTTAATATTAGTCAAACATATAAGAAAATATCATATCAATTACCAACTCACATATACACTTAAAATCATATAAAATCTTGTTCTTTAAAATATTACACTACAATACTTTTATTTTTATAAAAATATATAAAATAATAGAGTAAAATATTTATTATTTATATTGCTCATTAAATGTAATATCTATCAAACTAACACATCACAGAAAACATTTCTATAACAAAAATTACTCACAAAATTTATCAACATATATTTTAAAATAATTTAAACATCAAATTAATTATTTAAAATCCTATTTAATTAATAAAATAGTTTATTATCAAATTTAGGGTGTTACAATTCTCCCCTTGTTAAAGAATTTCGTCCTCGAAATTTGCAGTGAGTGAACTAATATCTAACTTACCACCCTCAAGGTTCAAACTTAGTCTAGAATTATATTTAAGACATTCAGTCTCCAATTAAGCACAACATGTAGAAAATCAACTAACATAGCATGATAGACTAACATGACAAAATAAATCAATTAAACACAACATTTATCATTCAATTATGAAATAAAATGTCTATCACAATTGTCATTCAATTATGAAATAAAATACCAAAGAGTTACTCACTGTAATTTACATATAAAACATAACATATAGATTTTGTCAATAATAACGTAGTTCACTTAGTTTGGTTAAATGAAACACATTCCAAGTACGTTATCAATTTCAACTATTTCTTTCAAACCAAATATTACTAGTTTTACTCCTTAATATAAAGTCTAAATCATATCACAAAATATTTAACAAATTTAACTTAGGCTTGACAAAGAGATTAACTTTTTAAAATATTAAATACATCTAACAACTTAATAACACTATAATAGAATTACAATCAATTACTCTATAAAAACATATTATATAAATACCCCCGGTATTGTAGACGCCTTGTATATGCTATCGCCCATGAAGTTGCTTCATTGGTGCGATATTGCTTCCAACCTAGTGCAATGTTTGACATTGAAATTCCATCATTCATCTTTAACTACAAAATAAGATCATTTGATTATTTTAAAAATTCATTTGATTATTTTTAAAAATTAATACATAAGAAAATAAGATAATTTTACCAAAACCCAATGATTTTCATCAACAAGACCAATACATATCATACGATCATTTTTTGTCGATCTTGAATGTGAATCTCTCATAGGAAAGAAAGTAATAGAATATGTCTGACCGAACATGACGAGAATAATATTATATGTTGTCACTATCACGTAACCCGTATCATGCATGGACATCCATTTATCTATGGGTTGAAGACCTAAGCTTGTTATCTTCAACGAATCTCCTACTTCTCTAATGAGTCATGGAAACAATCTATCACATGGAGTTATATGAAAAGTAATAACTTGGTCCAAGTTATTGTGAACTAAAGACCAAGACTCGTCACCATGTCCAAGCAATAATGAAATAGCCCGAAAACTACCATTTCCATTTTCTACCACATCAAATATGTCATCAATGTATGACTGAATAACATTAGGAAATTGTCTCCAAAACAAATGTTTAGAGGATTGAGATGATTGAGATGGTTGTTTCTTTGAATGAGAGGGTTGTCTCTTCTTTGATGACTGAGATGGTTGGGAACTAGGATCTTCACAATATGTTGCATTAACATGCTCAAAGTAAGAAGGGTCTCAATATACATCATATCCATCCAACTTCTTATCCTTACTCTTCTTCACTCGTCCTTTGGTTTTAACTTTTTCAGGTGGTGGACACATTGAACTTGTAGTTGGATAAGCAAGTTCACAAACCTTACTATTCAACACTCATTTTCCTTTAACATCAAGTGATCGAAAGCGTTTCCATAAGACATTCATCTCGGTAGAGATATCAAACTTTAATCCATCTTCTGTGTCTTTGGTGAGTTTACATCCCATGCTTAATTTTCTCCATTGAATATCCACATAATCTAGAGGAATTGGTTCACCCGTCCATTTATATTGTGTCAATTCACAAGTACAAGGTAACCCGTATGTCCTTCTGAGAGATCACCCACATACAGATTTATCAATACCCATCCACTCAACTTTCTCGTATTCTTCAGCAATACGTTTTTTTGTTTCTCTTGACACAAATGTATTCAATCTCTAATAAATTGTATTTTTTTCTTCATGCTTTTTATCATAGAAATTTTTTTGAAACGAGTTCCTAATTTTATTATGTTGCAA
This sequence comes from Cicer judaicum, assembly GCA_037974835.1. NCBI lineage: Eukaryota > Viridiplantae > Streptophyta > Magnoliopsida > Fabales > Fabaceae > Cicer > Cicer judaicum. The sequence goes on along the minus strand of JBBPBS010000629.1, from coordinate 5,728,822 downwards.
CTTTATCATGTTGTTCATAGCCTCCCAACATTTACACATGCCACCTATATTGTGTTCTAACATTAACTTTAATTTCCAATGAACTGAATCAATCCTATCATTACATATTAATTTTTACCATCGAGCAATCGAACAATATATAATAAAATTACAAAATCAAAGTTTTAGAGTCACATGATATACATGTTAGTCGTTGTGTTCCCCAAATGCATCACTCGATTAGTCCATGCTTCAACAAACCTTTTCTTATGAGAAGTTAACCAAGTTTCTTTCACAAAGTCAGCAAATACTTTATTATCGACACATGATTGCTTAAACATCTGCTTGATATACTCTTTTTTATTATTGCAATACATAATATCTTTTCACATATTCAATACTAACTCTTTAGCCCAATTCACAACAGCGTCACTTGTATCAAACATCTGAAATAAAATATAAAATAAATTAAAATTAATCACAATGATATATTTTTAAAATATTAATTATAATTATTTATACCTGACATATGTCAAAAATATTTGTAGTATCGACGTATGTTTTATTCAATAATAGTAGCGGTTTATCCATATCTATTAAAATTTATAAAAATGATAAAACAAAAAGTGTGCACCGGAAAACTTTTTTCTTTTCTGTACCAGAAATCTTTTTGAATTTTTTGGTAAAAACCTTTTGTATCGAAAAAGTTGTATAAAGTTTTTTGGAAGCAATTTGAGTACCAGAATTCTTCTAAATATTTTCTAGAAGTTAATAGAAAACTTTTACCCCTTTAATTTTTTTTAATGGCTCTGGAAATGAGGAAATCGTAAAAATAAAAGTGATTTTGGATTTGGTAAAATAGTAAAAAATAAAAATAAAAAAAGAGGGTTTTTTGCCATTTTCATAAATTTGTGCTAAATTTTTAATCTATGAAATGTGAAAACAGCCCATGAGATGAGAAAATTACAATTCGTATTTATGCTAATTTTACATCACCGTCTCATCACAATATTAAATATTTTTGAGCTAGAAACTAACACCGAAAACATAAATTGTGTGGAAATGCCTCTCACTAGCTAATATACTAGTCCCTCTTCCATATTGAAATTAAATTCCTTGTCAAAATCTTTTCTTTCAGTTTAAAATTAAAAGACGCAAACAACATTTAAAATAAAGGGACAAGGGAAAATGATTTTTGCACTAATTCACAATCAACTATTTCTACATCAGTTTTTTCACTTATAAAAAAAAAATTGTCTTCTTAACTCGAAGAACTTATAATACTATTAATAAATGACATACAAGTATTTTTGATTATGTCTATTCTGGTTTTGAGGATTATAACTTGACCTCTATGTTTTTGTGTATTATTAACTTAGTTGCCTCTCGAGGCTTTAAGTGGTACTATATTTGTCTTTTTTTTTAATTATTTATAAGAGAATTGACTCAACGAAATTTGATGTTTTTGATTCATACAATAATTTTGGTTATCCAAATATCTCTTATATATAAAAAGGAAAAAAAATGAAATATTAACTTAACTTCTTTATATTTTGAGTATTTTTCACTCCACCTCTTCGGACTTACCTTATATATTTTTTCATCAAGACTCATAATACCATACTTCCCATGTATTATTTTTCCAAGGCTCGTCAAACTCTCTAAAAATTCCTAATAAATTGTCACTCAAAGAAAATTGTCACTCAATAAATTCCCTTCAAATATTGATTTTAATAACTCACTTTAAAGTCAAGATTTGTTGTTAGAGGTGACATATTTGATTTCAATATTTTCATTCCCACTAAGTAACACCTTTAAAGCATAACCTCTTGCATGCAACATGATTTCTTGGCCTTCCATAATTGTTTCCTATTGTGCTCTTACCTTCTATTTAACTTTGCGTTTCAACTTCTCCTAGATACTTTTTGTTACTTGTGTATTCTCACTTCAAAACCCTTTATTCATCGATCTTACATGGAATTAACTCATTAATTATATCGTAAAACCTTTGGCTGCACGACGAGTCTTGTATTTATTAATAATTCCATTGGATTTTAGTTTCTTTTTTAAAATCCATTTACAACCTATTAGTTGACAGTAAGGTTTTCCAGGTTTTGTTAGACTCTAGAGATTCCATCTCATCATTTACAGCTTATTGTCACAAATCTGCATCCAAAGATGATAAAGCTTCTTGAAGATTTTTTGGATCATTTTCTAATGTATAGACAATATAAATGGTTCCATAATCTTTAGAAACTCTTGTTCTCTTACTTCTTTGAGGTTATGTTTCACCTTCTTTGTTGCTTTCAATGCTCTTGTTCTCAAAATGTGCCTCCACTATTTCTCTATTTGAAAGGAAATCTATTTTCATAAAAGTCAACATCATTTGACTTTATGATCACTTCAGCGTTTAGTTCATAAAATATATACGCTTTGTTATTTACTGCATATATAATGGAAAAACATTCATAAGTTCTATTGATGAGTTTAATTCACTTGGGATCAGGGATTTGAACATAAACTAAACAACCCCAACTTCAAAGATAAGACAAGTTAAGTTGTCTTTTCTTTAAAATCTCATAAGTTGTCTTTTCTTCAAAATATGATAATGTTTTTCATTTCTAGTTAAAGTCCGATCATGTTTGCATATATTAGAGTGTATTATGTGAGCTTTTGATTATTTTAGTTTGACTACAAAAACTACATTTTTCTAAGTTATATAAAGATAACTTTGAAATTAAACCTAAGTTGATTAAGTTCTGAATTATTCGTTTGTTCACATGACAAAATGTAGCATATCAAATATTAAAATCACCCAACATGTAAACAGACGGAGACAATTTATTAATTTCAACATTCAACTTAAATATGCCATCAGTGGCAAACCCTTTCCCAACTAAAATACCATTTTTAGTAACGATGTACAAATTTACCCCTATAAACTGAGTAAACTCTGCTTTATTGAGTAGAAAAACTGAAAACAAATTATTCCTCATCTCAAGAGTGTGCATCACATCTTTTACATCAATGTTTTTCCAAAGGTGAATTGCAACTCTATATCTCTAATGCCAACAACATGAGTGGTATGAGTATCTTCAAACGACACTTTCTTATCTTCATCAACAGTGTATGTTTTGAACATAACACGATCATAACAAACATGGCAATCAATGCAAGTTTCAAGCAAAAGGCAATTTTTTGAGATCATTCCAAGCAAAAGGCAATTTGTCAATATTAACAACAACTTGAAATTGTTTGTCTAAATCCATACATTCAAGGATGATGTCATGAGCTATCTTTTGAATTTTATGGGATTGAGCATCCACGAATTTGTCATCAGCCATGTAATACTTGAGGTAACGGTTCGCATATTACATTTTAGCACTAGCTTCGTTAGTATCATATTTTTTCTTTAGAGCGCCCCAAACATCTCTCATAATGTTTTTGGAACTATATTAAACATACAAATCATCAACAAATCCTTTAAGAATATAATTCTTACATAAGTAATCATTTGCCTCCCATTGGATTAATTATGCAACTTTCTTATCCTTTTTCTATTTGTTCAAATGTTTCATGAACCACTGGAATGTCTTTCTTTAGAACGTTGACAACATTTTTGTTAAGAAAAACAATATATTTTGTTGTCATCGTTTGAAGTGATATCCCTCAAATAAAATGGTTTTTTGAAATCAGAAATAGCGGAGCCCTAACCAATAATCTCTTTGGTAGACACGGTAGAAAGAAACGATTTAAAATTATTTATGAATTTTGAAAAACAATTTTTTTAAAAAAAACAATAGCCACTAAAGATATTACTAGATTGAGTCGCTGACTAGGTTATTCTCTTTAAGACATTTTACGGCACTACCCAAAATTGTTCAAGCAACTATCAACCACAATATATCCAAAATAAAACAACCAATAACTAACTGCATCAGTATTTTATTGTACAATAGAAAATGACTATTATGATTACTTAGAAGTAGAAGTATAGTACTATAATCATTTGAAAATATGAAAGGACATTTTTCTATAAAGGGGAATGAATAAATAAGAGATGAAGCAGAAAAAAAAAAAGGTAAGAGAAAGAACTAAAAAATATTGAATTTTTGGAGCACTTTCTAAAGTAAACAAAATCAAAACAAATATGTGAGATTGAGGATGTAGTCAAACATAACACAAAAAATGACAATAACATAGAGAGAAAAAAACGCATTAAGAATTATTATTATTATTATTATTAAAAATTAATACATCATGTAGACAAGTCCAATGAGATATTAATTGTGGGTGTCAAGTTGAGTATATTCTCTCTCATTCATAAAATTAAGTACATGTCGAAAATTAAGTACATGTTAATATAGGCTTTTTTTTTTTAATAACTCTTTGAAAAAATTCAATCTTTTTTTTTTCAATTGTTAATGAAATAACAAAAATATAATAT
>JBBPBS010000629.1:5691071-5721444 GCA_037974835.1 Cicer judaicum | reverse complement strand
ATTAAATTAGAAGATTTTTTTTAGTTGATCAACTACAAATTTTGGTAAGCTTTTAAATGATTTAATATTTTATCAATTAATTTTAAATAAATTTTAAATAAATATATAATAAGTTTTTTTTACAAATAATTGTAAATATTGACAGTTAAATTATATAAAATTTTAAATTTATACAAAATGATGTGTTTATCATTAAAAATAGAGAAAGGTGTGGTGCTTTAATACAATTAAGATCTAAGAATTTTATTAATATATTATGTATTTTTAATAATAATAATAATAATAATAATCCTAAATGCCTAAAATATAAAATTAATATTATATGTAAATATTTAAATAATTTGATCTTAAATTAAGGAATTTAACTCAAATGATTAATGAGTTTCGATTAAAAATAAATTATTTGAGAGAATCTAAATTTAAATTCTAACTGAAATAATGTTGTTGCATACGTTAATTACCTTCAAGCCGAATTTTAGATTTTAAAACTCTAATTTCAAAAATATCAAATGATTAAAACAAAATAAAAATGACTTAATATTTTGTAAGCCATGTATAAAAATCTAAATAGTATAATGAGTACACTATAGTGCGACATTCCTTCCAACTATGGCATCGCACCAATTCTCAATTGTGTAGTGTTCGAACAGCCTGTATAATTGAGAGGAATTAAAATTGAGAAGAAAGAGAAGAAAACAAAAAGTTTAGAAAATGAAGATTGATTATCAATCTTAGCAGTTTTGAGAATATTCTCCTTATTACATCACTTTATACTAGTTTTGAGTACTAACTGTCAAAACAAACATAAGTAACTTCTAACTATTTTTCTAACTTTCCTAACTAACTACAAATCACTTTAATTATATCTAATATGCCCCATAATTCAAAGTGATTCGATTGACATTAATATTAGATTGTTCCTTATCTATTTGAATTTCACCCTCTTCAAGCTTTTAGTTAGGATGTCTGCCTTTTGATCATTGGTACTGTAGTGCTCAAGTTTCATCATTCCCTTCATCACTTGATCACTTAAGAAGTGAAACATTGTTTCTATATGCTTGCTCCTTCCATGAACATTTGTATGTCTTGCGCATTCTCGAGCAATGTTCTACCTCACCACACTGATAACACAGTTTCATGTGCTTTGCTGATCTATTCAAACAATCATTGATTTTCTTAGACTTCATCTTTATCTGCACTCTTTGATTCAACAATCTTCCATAAGCTGCATTTTTTCACTGCAATTACGCCTTCTTCAATCAAGGCACTCGTGGTCAACAACACATCAGCTTTTGTCCCTTTGCTTCCTTGACCAATTGCAGTCTTCAATGCTTCAGATTTTATGTCCGTCACCAACTTCTTGTCCTCTATCAACAATCCATCCAGCTGTCGCAAATCAGTTTTGTTACAAACCGAACGATCGACAACTCTTACCTTACTACTATGAGTTGCAGTATAAGTCTCAGATGCATCCACTGGCTTTTCTTTGAACTCACTCTTACCATCATCACTATCATCATCTAGCCCAATCACCTCTTTCTTTCTGCAAGTAGAACTTGCAGGTACCCTTCTTCTGCTACTTGGCACAATTGCAAGAGTGATTGGAACATTAGCATCTTTGTTCCCTTGCTCAACATCTCTTATAGCAACTCCTACTTTTTCTACATGGTTGGTTGTTTTCCTTTGAGTTGTATTTCTATAAGTCGTACGAGATTAAACAACTGGGGTACCAACATCACCTTCTCTTGGATTCAAAATCTCATCCAATCCTTCAGTATCCATCATTCTTGAAGATCTAGTTGATAGTGTTGTTTTGAAGGTTCTATTTCTAGATAATGCTGCCTTTAATAAAACCTATTTGCACTATCAAACATCTTTATTTTACCATGTTTCATATGCATTGAATATCCCTTTTCAAGTAGTTGTCCACGACTTAAAAGATTTTTCTTCATTCTTGGCACATACAACACATCACATATGAAATATTGCTTGCCATATCTTCTTCGATTCAACATGTTTCCTACTCCTTCTGCAGTTACTTAGCTATTATCTCCAAATTTGATCTCTTATGTTACCTTCTCATCAATGCTTACAAACCAATATTTGTGGTCGATCATGTGATTTGAACAACCAGTATCAAGAAACCAAAACTGGAGCGAAAAACATTCTTCATTTTTAACACTTTTTCCATAATGTTCTTGGATTTTAGTTGCCATCAACAAGACTTTGTCTGAAAATGGAGAATGTTCTCTATTTGTGGTAGCCATCAATAACACATCATCTAAATTTGAATCCTCAACTGTCATTTTAGCTTCATCATCCTCTCTTTGGACTTTATTGGATTTGTATTCATTTGCAAAATGCTCCCATTTTTTATAATTGTAACATTGGATTTCTTTCTTGTTGAATTTCCTTTTGCCATTCAAATTCTTGCTATGGTTATCACTTCTATTCTGATTTCTTGAACTTCCAGTCCCTTCATCATTATCATCAGTCTCTTCATCCTAATCATATTTCTTGTACCTCGTGAATTTACCTTTGCCTTTCTTGTGTTGCATATCACCTTGGTTGGTCTTCTTGTTAACTTGGGCCTGTAGGGTCTGCACTTGAGATGTTGAGGTTGTTGCACAGCTTTCTCTTACTCTTAGTTCATGAGTTTCAAGAGCGCCTTGAAAATCCTCCACCTTCATCTTATCAAGATCCTTTGATTCTTCAATTTCCACCACTATGTGATTGTACCTTTGTGTTAATGTTCTGAGGAACTTATCAATAACCACCACTTTAGTTATTGATTCACCATTTGTTCTCATCTGATTAACAACAACCTGCACATGATTGAAGTATTGACTTCTTAGCATTTGGAGCTTCACTTTCTTGGCCTTTTCCCCACCTATTTAATACTTGACCAAGATCTCTCATGCCTCATTTGATATAGATGCCTTCAAGACCCTCTTTGAATCCACACTTTGTTGGATATAAAACAATGCCTTGCAATCTATTTTCTTGCAATCTTTGAAAGTTGTTCGTTGTCTTTCTGTTGGATCCGTACCAAGTTGTTCGTAGCCATATTGAACAACCTCAAACACTTAGTGAGATCCCAACAACGATATAATGGATGGAGACCACTTTTCCCAATTCTTCACATCAAGGATTGGAAAATACGATGGAAATCCTCCTCCATTCATGTCTTATTTCTTTCACTCACACTTGTGTTTCCCAAATTTTGATTCCCCCTCACACTTGCACTCGTGTTTCCCAAGAATTATAACCCAAACTCTTGATGTCAATTGTTAGAACATGTTGTATAGTTGAGAGAAATTGAAATTGAGAAGAAAAGAGAAGAAAACATAAAGTTCAAAAAACGGAGATTGATTATCAATCTTGATAGTCTGGAGAATGATCAGTCAAGCATTACAGATTGTTCTTGGTTTTGAAGGCTTTTATAGAATCAATTTTCTACTAAAGCAGTTACAACAAACTTAACAAACTTCTAACTATATTCTGACTAACTTTTAACCATATTATAACTAACTAATTATAAATCACTTTAATTATATCTAACATGCCCCCTAATTCAAAGTGATTCAATTGACATTGATACAAGATTGTTCCTTATCTATTTAAACTTCACCCTCTTCAAACTTTTAGTTAGAAAGTGTGTCTTTAGATAATTGGTATTGTAGTGCTTTAGTTTCATCCTTCGTGTTATAACATGTAGAACATGCATGTCCAATTCCTATGTAGTATAAAAAAATGAAGAAAATGTGATAACATGTAGAACATGCATGTCCAATTCCTATGTAGTATAAAAAAAATGAAGAAAATGTGGCCACGACTAGCTCTATAAAGCTTTACTTGGTAGTTTTTGGTTATGTATCCAACATTCATTTTCTTTTTTACTTTAGTATCCAACATTTATGTACACAAAATAGAATTATGATCCATTCCCTCTCTTAAAATAACATTTTATAGTTGAATATTTTATACTGTTTATAAAAGATAATAGATGAATGACATAAAATTATAATTTTATTAATTTATTTTTATATAAGATTCTCTCATAAAATTTTAAATTAATATATTAAATTTTTTTTCTCAAAATTAAAAAATTAAAAGATCATTCACTTCTCTCTTTTAATAATTGAAGGATAAATTTCAAAAAAAATTGTAATATTGTTGACACATTTAATTAGAAAACTACTTTTCTTAATTCTTTTGCATTAATTAAAGATATTTTATATTGAAGAACATAAATAGTATATATTTTAAATTTTTATAAGTTCTCTTTTTAAATAAATTTTCATGTATCCATTTTGTTTATTTTGAAGTGATGCACTATTAGAGGAGAATAATATTTAAAACTATCAAACTCTTTTAAATTTAAAAGTCAACTTAAAAACTATATAAACGAGTATGAATAATTTAGTGCAAATTCAATACCGTTTAATATATCGTATAATTTTTTTTTAATATAAATGTTAGAGAAACAAAATTGTAAAGATTATGCAAAAATAATAAATCACTCTACTACTAATGAAAAATCTTTTACGAATGTGATTTTTAAAACAAATAAAAAAATATACAAAAGAACATTATAAAATATAATTTTCAATTAAAAATGATAAAATTTGTGTGATTAAAAGAAATAACATTTATTTTTTTTAGATTAAGCTTATTTCTCTCGGGCTGTTTATCTTTTCTTTTTAATAAATAATAAATTTTTAATCTTAAAAAATAAAATAAAAAATAACTTTTCATTCCTTTTTGGGTATTCACGTTGCATAAATCGTGATTGTGCAAAAATGAAATAAATACCAACCGACAACTTCTTTGTCTGTTTCATACCGAACTGTCCACTTTAAATCTGTTAAAGCAAACCATGAACATTTGCAAAGCATTGGATGATATATAACATTCAGCACCTCAAACATAAATGCGAAATAAATTATCAATGAACTATCACTCTCTTTTTATATTGCTCTTTAAATTATTAAAAATTAATAAAAAGAATCTTAAACTATATTTTAATATATTTTCTCTTTATAAATTTTCTCATTTTAATGTTTATCAATTTTCTAAATTTAATGGATTTAATAGTTTAAAAATCAAATTAAAGAAAAAAATATCATTTTAGTGCAAATTATTAATTGTATTAGATAAGAAAGTTTTGCGCCAAGCTTCAATTATTGATTTGACTAAACAATTGAATTTTTATTTTTTTTTTGAAAAATATTGAGAAAAGGAGAGTTTTTTTATTAGAAAATGCTTGCAAATGTTTTAAAACTCTTTTTGTTTATATATTAGAATAGTGCGGAAAAAGAAAAATTATACTCTACATCCCTTGTTATAAAACTCTTTTTTCCTTTTTCTTTGTCATTAATATAAAATCTTTCGCAAAATACAACTTGTGTTAGTTATTTCGTTTAAAAAATATTCCTAATTAATTTACTAATTGCATATTCTTTCTCTTGTGATTTCAATAAAAGTAAAATTTTTGTTTGAAAATTTTATTAATACAACATTTCTTAATATATGTGAAATGTGTGGGAGGATTTTATAATAAGAGAGAGAGTATATTGAGACACATTCATCTTGTGAGTATTTTGAAAGATAAAAAAATAGTGAATAATATGTTAGACATAATATATTGATGATCTGATAGACAAAAATTGAGATGTCGAATAAGTGTAGAAAAATAAAAAGTGTCTAAAAATTAATATTGATAAAAAAGTTAAATTTTTTTTTCTATCTTTCTATATTCTCAAATACATGTCCTTATAGAAAATGTCTTTAAATTGACTGATTCAAACAAAAATTGAAGATTTTAAAAAAAATATTATTAGATAATGACCGAAGAAGTACACACAAAATATTATAAATAACTTGCATGGTTGCAGCACTATAGTATACCACCATGTATGTACTAAATTGTCCTTAAGAACAAAAGCAAATATTAAAAGTGTTTTTCATATATTAAAAGTGTTTGTACTAAATTGTGGTGAGTGATATCATATACTATAATATTAGTTAATTCATTTTCCAACAAAAAAACAATGAGTGCGTTTGGTATTGGAGAAATCCTTGTAGCAGTTCTTATTTTCATTGTAATCCATTATTGGAGACTCAACAGAAACACACCAATCCCAAATTGGCCCATTTTTGGAATGCTACCAAGTGTCTCATTCAACATTTCAAATTTTCATGAATATTCAAACTCAATTGTGAAACAAAATGGAGGAACTATAATTTTTGAAGGACCATGGTTAACAAACATGAAAATTGTTTTCACTAGCAATGCAATGAATGTGCAACACATAACAAGCACCAAATTCGAAAACTATGGTAAAGGAGACGATTTCAAAGAGATTTTTGAAGTACTTGGAGATGGAATTTTCAGGTCTGATTCCCACAAATGGAAGTACAATAGAACACTTCTTCATTCAGTCTTCAAGCAGGTAAGTTTTCAGACATTTATTCACAAAACGTTTGAGGCAAAAGTTGATAGTTGTCTCCTTGTGTTTCTTGATCATGCTTGTAAAAAAGGGTTGCAAGTGGATTTACAAGATGTTTTTCAAAGGTTAACTTTTGACAACATATGTTCTATAGTTTTAGGATTTGATCCAATTTGTCTTTCTATTGATCTCCCTGAAATTGCAAGTGAGAAAGCATTTAATCAAGTAGAGGACACATTGTTAATTAGACATATCAAGCCAAGATTCTTGTGGAAACTTCAGAAATGGCTTCAAATTGGTGATGAGAAAAAGTTTGCAGAGAATCAGAAAATCATTGATCACATGGTTGATACACAAATCAAATGCATCAGATCTCGGGTAAATGGTAAGAACTTCAATTTATAATTTCAAATGATAGACTTCAAATATCTTCCAAGACAATTATAAATTAGTAATTAGTCTCCTTTTAATTAAAGTTAAAATATAATTTTAGTGATGTAATTATAATTTTTTTTAAATTTTTTAATTTAGATTTAATCTATACAAATTTAAAAATTATTGTTTTTAGTGTACGTCATCAATTTATTTAGTCACGTGGCATGGTTTTATTTGGACTAAAAACAATAATTTTTAAAATGATAAGAATTGAATTTAAATGAAAAAATTTATAAAAATAAAAAAAATACTATAATTAGAGGAAACAAAATTATACTTAAACTGTGTATTAATGATAATTTCTCTCATCTCCAATATTTTAATAAACAAAATAGAATGTTGTATGCAAAAATCCCGTCCAAGATAAAAATGTAGAAATTCATTTCATTTTAATCGTGGTTTTTAGCTTTTTACACATACCGGGACCACAATATCTATGTTGTTGCTTTTTATACTAACTTTGTTTTTTTATCTTTTTCTTTAATACTTTTTATTATTTATTATCTCATTATATCTATTTTTCTCTCTTAAAGAAATAACTAAGAATATATTTAAATAAAAGAATTTTTTTAAAGATTATAAATTTTTCTAGGAATACAAATCCTTCAATATAAATTCTAATTTGGATGTTAAATTTTGAAAATTTTCAAAATGATGGGATTTCACCATACATTTTATCAGAGTTAAATTTAAAAAAATTTAAATACTACTTAAAATTTAAACGTTACTTTTTAAAATATAAATCTTACCATTGTCCTTATAAAATTTCAAATTTATAATTTTGATCTTATGTGTTTCGAAATTTGCATATTAATTTCTATATTTTTTGTTTGTAAATTGGTCTCTAAAACTCACAAATTTTGCCAATTGGTCGCTAAAGATTTGCAAAATAATCCCTCATTTTTTCTAAAATTTTAGTTTTTTTTTCCCAAATTTAGTTTTCATTTTTGCCTCAAATTTTTTGAAATTTATAAAAATAGCTCAATTTTTAAAACAACAATTCATTTATCTAAACAACAAAATTTAAAAATAAAAGACATGCAATTGAAGCATTTGAAATACCTAAAATTCCGATTTCCTTAGAATTTGCAATAACCCCATCCAAACACAATCTAATAAAATAATTTTTTGAGGAAATGCAATTTTTTCAAATCCTTCAATACAAAATACATTATTTGGATATTAAATTTGGACAACTTTCAAAATGAAAGAATTTCATGAGATATTTTGTCAAAGTTAAATTTAGAGAATTTTAAATTTCAAAACTTGTTCGAATAAAATGGGGCTATGTTTTACTTAATTTCAAAAAAGATTTTCCGTAAAATTCAAAACCAAACAAATAGGTTTCATAATTCTTATTTTTATTTTATAATTAACATGTCACGATTAGTAGGAATAAGTATCACTCCAACAACCACCAACCACCATCTCTAACCACCATCTCCGACCACAATTACCACTATTATCAACCACCCACTTTTCACTACCACCACCACTACCTACCAGCGCCAACACCACTGGTCATCCACCTCTAACAATTGCCATTGCAACCTCTAACCACCACCACTACCGATCACCATCTATGAGCACTACCACCACCACCACTATTGACCTCCGACCATCACAAAACACTCACCTCTAACCATCATCGGTCACCTCTATCATCACCACCCACCCACCCACCATCTTCAGTCAACGCCAACACCACCAAAATCACCACCGACTACCCACCTTTGACAATTGCCAACCAGCATCTTCAACACCTACCACCACTGATCACTCACTAGAAACCACCATCTCCCCTGATTGGCACCACTACTGTCATTATCAATCACGCTCCAACCACCACACTTAGTTATTAACTTTCTCTTTTGACCGCTACAACAAACCACCATCTCCCTTGATTGGCACCACCATTGTCCACCACTACGGTCATTGTCAATCACGCTCCAATCACCACCCTAAGTTATTAACTTTCTTTTTTGACCGCTACAACCACCTCTAACATGCGATCACTACTACGTACGATAAACATCTTCCATAACTACCCCTTTCAACAACTATTATTAAAATTATTATAGTTAAATCAATTATAATTTTATAATAAGTAAACTTTAATATAATTTTTATCTTTTCATTTTATATTATTTTTATCTGTCAATATATTTTTATATTTGATGAATTCATCATGAGACAATGTAAAGAAAGTGATTTAGTTCAAATTAAATAAACACCGAAACTCAACTAAAAATTTAAATTCTAAACATAAAATTAAAAAATTCAAAACTAAAATAGTTTTTAAAAAATTTCAATATTTGAAAATTGGTCCCTAAAAATTTATAAAATGGTCCTCAACTTTTCCAAAATTTCAATTTTGACCAAAATTTAATTCTTATTTTAGTCTCAAAACTTTTGAAATTTACAGTCTAACATGAAATAAGCAATTGTTCAATTCAAACAAAAAATTTATAAATGATTGGCATTACTGTCTTTAAATTAATGAGAATTTTTTTCTTCCCCAATTTTTTAATAAAACAAAATACAATGTTGTATGCAGAAATCAAATCCAAGATAAAAATGCAAGACAAATTACAACAATTTGATTTGCTAACTACCATTATGAATATTGAAGTAGAAAAGAAGGATCAACCAAATCCAATAGATGACAAGTTTCTAAGAGACACAGCAGTTAATCTACTTGCAGCTGGAAGAGACACTATAAGTTCTAGCCTTACATGGTTTTTTTGGCTAATGGCAAAACACCCTTTTGTTGAAGCTAAGATTCTTGAAGAGATCAAGGAAAATTTACCATCAAAAGAAAGTAATTGGAAAGAATTAGGAAAGGAAGGGCTTAATAAATTGGTTTATCTACATGGAGCTTTATGTGAAACCTTAAGGCTTTATCCACCAATTCCTTTTGAACACAAATGTGCAATGAAATTTGATGTGCTTCCTAGTGGACATAAAATTAAGTCAAATACAATGATAGTGTATTCTCTATACTCAATGGGAAGGATGGAGGAAATTTGGGGAGAAGATTGCTTGGAATTTAAGCCAGAGAGGTGGATTTCTAATAAAGGAGGGATAATTCATGTACCTTCTTACAAGTTCATTGCTTTTAATGCTGGACCAAGGAGTTGTTTGGGTAAGGATATAAGCTTCACTGAAATGAAAATGGTTGTTGTTGCTATATTGTTGCATTATCATATTCAATTGGTGGAACAACATCCCATAGTCCCAAGCCTTTCTGTTATTCTACACATGAAACATGGTTTGAAGATTAAGGTGAAAAAAAGAATTATTTGAAGGGAATATATTTTCAAAACAACTTAAATGTGTTTGGATGCTACATGTAATGTTTATGTAATATTTAAATTTGAATTTGTATGTGTACTCTATGTTTGTTCATGTTTTCAAATGCAAGAATATTAAAAATATATTATTGGTGTTACTGATTCATTTGGATTGCATTATTTAATTAATATTCATGCTTTAGAGGTTATTTGTTCCATGCTCTTTTAAATCAACAAGCCATCAATAGAGTGTCTCTGAGGTGAGCTCTGATGTAATTGTTGAGTTATGAGAGATTTTGGAATCATCATACTATCGCAAGAAAATTGCACATTGTCTCTTAAATACACTAAAATTACAATATAAATTAAAATAAAAAAAAATAAAATCTAATAAGATGTAAATATAAATTACAAAAAATAATGAAATATTAAATTAAAAAATATAAAATAAATACTAAATTTAAAAAAAATGTATGATTTTATCATATCAGTAATTTTATTTTTATAAATTAAAATCAATTGAAATTAAAATATTTTAAGAAGGATTATTACTAAAAATTGTAAAAATACAAATTTTAATTTTTAAAATAAATATAATTTTTTTAAAGGGGTAGTTTCATGATTTACATATACATGTAATTTATATCATATTTTCATTAAACTTACTAGAATATAAAATATTATTTTTGAATTTCATATCATATGAAAGTGTTTATCTTGTCCATATCATATGTAGAAAATGTTTTTGAATATTATTTCAATGATAATAGGAGTACAATCACTAATTTTTTTTATAGACTATGCTAAATCTAATGAGCTTAATGAACACTAATGGGCCTAATTAACAAATATTGTAAAATATGTACAACGCTCTCCCTCAAATTGGTAAATGGACATCTATCATTCCCAACTTGTAAGAAAGTTGGTTGAAAATTTACGTTGGTAATCCATTTGTTAACACATCTATCAGTTGATGCCCACAAGGAATCTGGGTTGTTGTTGTCAATCCACTATATATCCAATTTCTTTTTAATAAAATATTGTCTATCTCAATGTGTTTTGTCATGTAATGCTGAATAGACTTTGACCAATACTTATAATCGATTTTTGTCACATATCAACTTCATAGGGCCTTTACTATTTATCTTCAAATATTCTAATTCAATTTTCATCCAATATAACTCACAAATTCCTTGTGACATAGCTTTAAATGCAGTCCATTCTTCATTTGATATATAATGTTTATATATTCTTGGAGCTTCAACATTCATATTTCCTTCATGATATTTTAGATAGAAATTTGAAAGGTGAGATCTAAAACATCGGTGTATTTTCCCGGCAACTCTCAAGACGTAATTCTTTCTCACCTCATCAAGAACAAAAGCAGTCTGCAAACAAAATAAAGATATAGTTTGAGTAAAGTATTTCAATGGAAAAAATTATAAATGACAAAAGAGCGGATCATCATCAATTGTAATGGGGATATTCTGACGAACAACAGCTCCAATGTAACTTACAAACATAGAGCTGTTGGGGTCAATTGGCTGACCACTCTCATTCCATCCAACCTAATAAACTCATATAATAAGTACATGTTTTCAAAAAAGATAAAAAATAAATAGCAAACAGAGTATAGTATACCTCAAATTTTAGGCCACTGCTCCTTGCTTTTTTGACATTTTGCATAATGGTTGCACCACGTTTGACTTCATTTTCGTAAGTCTTAGTGTTGACAACTTCCTCATTTTGACAATCTAAATCTTTGTTGGTATCCATTTATCTACAAAAAGTTCAACATGCAGTTCAATATAACTTCAACAAGTTCAACATGTAGTAGTCTAAGTACGTATCAGTATAAGTTCAACATGCATTTTAGTGATAACAACAAATTAATAACATCAATACCTGAATAGTGAGATGAAATACGTAGGAGAAGGAACATGTAGGGTTTGTAGGAGAAATGCGCAGAAATACGGTTTGCGGAAACTGAAGAATGGTTCGAAGAAATACGTAATGAGGGTTACGTTTTTCAATGAGAATAGGTGGTTTGTAATGGGAGAGATAATCGTGGATGGAAATATGGTTCGAAATGAGAGAGATGATCGCGGAAATATGATTCGTAATGGAAGAGATAATAGGGTTTGTAAAGGAAGAGAAGAACGATGAAGAGGAGATGATAGTGAAGTTTACGTAATGAAGAGGAAACTGAAGCGGTTTACTGTTATATATAAAACCCTATTACAACGTTTTTTTAGAAGCCTTTTACATTGTTTGTTGGAAAAGCGCTCTAAAAGACCTCAGCCTTTTACAGCGCTCAATGGAAAAACGCTCTAAAAGATCTCCTTATTTTATTTTTAAAAGGCTTTTTTACAACGCTGTAAAAGACCTTTTTGTTTTCTTATGTTATATGACTGTTTTTTTAAAAAGCTTTTACATCGCTTATTGGAAAAGCGCTCTAAAATGTCTCATTATTTTATTTTTAAAAGGCTTTTTTATAGCGCTTGTGGAATAAGCGCTATAAAAGACCTATTTGTTTTCTTATGTTATATGACTGTTTGTTTAAAAGTCTTTTACAGCGCTTGTTGGAAAAGCGCTCTAAAAAGTCTCCTTATTTATTTTTAAAAGGTTTTTTTTTACAGCACTTGTGTAATAAGCGCTGTAAAAGACATCTTTGTTTTCTTATGTTATATGGCTGTTTTTTTTAAAAGCCTTTTACAGCGCTTGTTGGCAAAGCGCTCTAAAATGCCTTCTTATTTTATTTTTAAAAGGTTTTTTTACAACGCTTGTAGGAAAAGTGCTATAAAAGACCTCTTTGTTTTCTTATGCTATATGACTGTTTTTTTAAAAGACATTTTAACTTGGTATAAAACAAAGCTTTGTGACCTCCTTATTTTATTTTAAGGCTAAATTACATATGTTGTCCCTTAACTTAATTTCAGGTAACGTTTTAGTCCTTTATCTTTTTTTTTTCTTCCCAATTTGGTCATTTATTTTAATTTTAAGTGACAATTTGATATTTTATGTTTTAAAATTTCAACAATGTTATCCTTTTAGTACAAAAATTCAAAAAAATCATCAAAATTTTCAACCAAAATCCATAATATTAATAATCATCTTCAATATAATGTAAATTTTATCAAATCCATAACTCAAATATTCAAATACACTCATATTTTCATATCCAATAACATCAAATAAAGAATGAAAATATGAGTTTATTTCAAGATTTAAGATATGAATTTTATTAAATTTGTATTTTATTGAAGATGATAATGAATTTTACGGTTTTGCTTGAAAAATTTGATGATTTTTTTGAATTTTTGTAAAAACGAGGACAATATTGTTGAAATTTTAAAACATAAAATATCAAATTGTCACTTAAAATTAAAATAAATGACCAATTTGGGAAAAATAAATAAAGGACTAAAACGTTACTTGAAATTAAGTTAAGGGACCACATATGTAATTTAGCCTTATTTTAAAGACTTTTATAGCGCTTATGGACAAAAGCGCTGTAAAATTACTAGTTTATATTCAGTTTAGTTCAAGTAAAATACCTCTATTTGGATTTTTTTTCTTCCAAATAATTAGTTAAATACTTATATATATATATATATATATATATATATATATATATATATATCAATGCTAAATTACGTGGTCAGCTCATATTGGGATGATCAGTTCAAGATGAATTCCCAGTA
The DNA here is from genome assembly GCA_037974835.1 of Cicer judaicum. Classification (NCBI taxonomy): domain Eukaryota; kingdom Viridiplantae; phylum Streptophyta; class Magnoliopsida; order Fabales; family Fabaceae; genus Cicer; species Cicer judaicum. The sequence goes on along the minus strand of JBBPBS010000629.1, from coordinate 5,707,560 downwards.
CTAAAATAAAGTTTTCAAGTTCAATATAAGCAGAAAATATGTTATGACAGGTCAAACGTACACTAAATTACACGAACTTAGTATAAAACACTAAGATCAAGCTAAATATAAGCAAAAAATCAAATACATGGCTTATATAAAACAATTAAATATGTACATTAAGATCAAACAATTAAATTACATGAACTCAGTTCATATTACATGGCTTATATAAAACAATTAAACATGTACATTAAGATGCCCTTCTTCTTTTCCTGGTGGGATTCACATTTGTTTGTCCATTAACGATACGAAACGATGAATTAATTCAAATTCCCTCATCATGATAATCTCTAAGATATAAACCATCATCAGTTGAATCAATTTCATGTGGTTGTGATGTTGCAAATAAAAGATCATTGCCAACATCTTCATCATTATTGTGATCATCACTTATTTTATTGGTCGATAGGACAATAGACCATTTATCATCAGCAGGATCAGTGACATAAAACACTTGTTGAGCTTGCGACGCTAAAATAAAAGACTTATCTTTGTATCCCACCCTATTAAAATCGACAAGCAAGAACCCTAACTCATCAATCCGAACGCCATTATTATTATCGACCCACTTGTAACCAAATATGGGAACACGAAACATTGTGTAGTCTAACTCCCATATGTGCTCGATAAACTCAAAATATGATAGATTTGCATATATTGGGTTTTTGTATTTTGCACTTGAGACATGCATCGCTTCAGCTACGAGAGTGACTCTGCTATTTTGCATAGTGGTCTGATCATCTTGTTCTTTGGTATAAAATGTGTAGTCGTTAATTACATAACTAGTGTAAGAAAAGACATGTAAACTCGGACCATTTGCTAGCCACCTCAATCTTTGTGAAATTGATTCGGGGTCTATATCAAACTTTGACTTTATGTGATTATTTAACCGTGTTATAAAACTTCAATTGTGCTCTCGAGTTATCCAATTTTGATTCCTATTCATGTTCAAACGAGATAACTGATCCATGTGTATTGTAGCATACGGTTGAACCTCATCATCATTGTGCAGAACATACAATTATGCCTAATCCCATTCTATCCTTGATATAGTCATTAGTCTCCTTCTAATTATCCCTTCTCCTAATATTCTTCTCGAATGAAGAGACAGGGAAAGCCCTATGGATTCAACATTGGACAAATATTCAATACAAAATTCAGCAGCTTCTTCGATAATGTACCGTTCAGCAATACAACCTTATGGTCGACTTCTACTTTTTACGTACTTTTTTTAATATTTTCATATATCGTTCTATCGGATACATCCGTCTCATATAAGTTGGCCCATAAAGTTGTGTCTCCTTAACGAGATGAATAGTAAGGTGAACCATTATATCAAAAAACGAGGGTGGGAAATACATTTCAAGCTCACACAAAGTAACAACAATTTCCCTCTACAATATTGGTAATTTCTGAGGATCGATCACTTTACTATTGGTAGCAAATGCTCCATTAGAATATGACAATCTTGGGTCTTCAAACCTTTTAACTTGAGGTCTTTTATAAAAACCAAAATTTTAATGTTTGAAGAGTATCCTTCTGGAACTTTAACTTCGTGTAGAAATTTACATAAAACAATGTTTTCCTTTCTAGATAAAGTATGAGCGGCTAGAGGTAGATATGTGCGATTTCCTTTCTTTACGAGACCCAATTCATTTCTTATTCCCTTATCGACCAAGTCCAATATTGCATTGATGTCATCTTTAGACTTTCCTGGAACATTGAGTAACGTACCAATAACACTATCAATACATATTTTTTTTTCAATATGCATCACATCGAGGAAATGTCTTATATACAAAGACTTCCAATATGAAAATTCAAAGAAAATTGACTTTTTCTTCCACCCAGTTTTGATTAGCTCTCCCGCAAAAGGGTTGCCAAATTTATTGGTTAAACCTTGTACTTTTTCAAGTATTTGATATCCAGTCGATGTTAAAGGAGCTTTACTTTCCTCTGATTTTCCATTGAATGCATTTCTCCACCCACGATACTGATGACTATAAGGTAAAAATCTACGATGTCCAAGAAATACATTCTTCTTACAATGTTTCAACCGCATCCAATTTGTACTCTCTTCACATATAGGACATGCACACTGACCTTTAATACTATATCCTAATAAATTACCATATGCTGGAAAATCATTAATTGTGTCGAACAACATAGCCCTCAAATTGAAATATTCTTTCTTATACCCATCATAAACTTCCACACATGTCTCCCACATAATTTTTAAATCTTCAATTAAAGGAGTCAAGTATATGTCGATATCATTCCTCGGTTGTTTGGGTCCAGAAATTAACAGAGATAATATCATAAACTTACGCTTCATACATAACCATGGAGGTAGGTTATAAATCAAAAAAATCACAGGCCACGTGTTATGTGAGATGCTTTGAAGACCATGTGGCTTCATTCTATCACTAGAAAGTGCAAATCGTAGATTTCTTGACTCTATCCCGAATTCAGGATACTTGTGATCAATTTTTGCCCATTGTGGAGAATCTGCAGGGTGTCGAAACTTTCGATCTCTAATTCTTTCATCTGCATGTCATGTCAAGTGTTTTGAATCTTCTTCACTGCGATACATGCGCCTAAATCTTGGTATTATAGAAAAATACCACACGACTTTTGCTGGAGTAGATTCTTTCATCTTATATCGAGAGACATTGTATTTCAGACACGCCTTTAGTAATTCATATTTGTTTCGAAATAAAATGCAAACATTATGACACATATGAATCCTTTCGTAACTCATGTCAATAGAGCACAAAATCCGTTTAGCCTCGTAGGTTCGACTGGGAAGTTCATTATCATCTGGCAACATATCTTTTAAGAGTGTTAATAATTCTATGAAGCTTTTATCAGACCATCCATTACTCGCTTTTAAGTTGTACAACTTTAATATCACCGACAGTCTTATGAATTTAGTACAATCTTTATATAATGGTTTCTCTGCATCACTCAACAAACTCTCAAAGATTTTAGGACAATCCCGAAGATCTTCTTGAACTGCTTTTGCAATCTCCTCAACTCGGTCCGTCTCATATGCATTTGTATCGAAGTCAGTTAAAGCATATGTCGAACCATTCTCAAAATTAATGTTTCCTTTTTTTTCTCACCATGTCATATTCAACATGTATAGCTTTGATCAATTCCATTCCATACTAAATGTCCTTCCAATTCATCTTCTCTAACGCGTTTTCCAAAACAACATTTTAAACAAGGACAAATGACTATATTTGGAACTTTTGCATTCTTCACTGCAAACTCAACAAACTCCTTCATTCCAATTTCATACTCTTTTGACAATCGATTGGCAGACATCCATTTTCGGTCCATATTATATGACCTATATAAATGTAGTTACAAAAATAATAAGCTACTGATAACATTATACCAATATATAGTACACATATCTAATATTGGAAAATGGAAACCAAGGTCCATTATTATGTAATAATTTCAAAACAGAAAAGATTTCAAAACAGAACAGATCAACAAATTTAAAAACATAAAAGATTTTATATGATTTATTATGTAACAATTTTTTAGTTTTCATGACAACAACAAATTAATAAATACAGTACCTAAGACAACATATCCAATTTTTTATAAAGGAGGAGCAGTAGATGGCCGCACAGTACGTAGAGGAGAAGAGGGTTCTCATAGTAGAGGAGATGAGGGTTCGCAATTTTGTTTTAAATTTGTTTTTATTTATTTAAAGTAAATAATTTTTATTTAAAGTGAATGATTTTACAGCGCTTGTGTAATAAGCGCTCTAATAGGTCCTTTAATTATGTGAAAGTGCACGGCTTTTACAACGCTTGTAACAAAAGCGCTCTAGTAGATCATTTAATTATTTGAAAGCGCAAGTCTTTTACAACGCTTGTAAACAAAGTGCTCTAATAGGTCATTTAATTATTTGAAAGCGCAAGTTTTTTACAGCGCATGTCCAAAAAGCGTTGTAAAAGCTGTGTAACATCAAGTGGGAGCGCTATATTTTACAACGGTTGTTTTTAAAGCGTTGTAATATATTATGTGAAGGCGCTGCATTTTAGAGAGCTTGTGTACAAGTGCTGTAAAACCTTGTAAACATTATGTGCAAGCGTTGTATGACCCTACAACAGTGCTTTTTCCACAGCGTTTGTTAAAAAAGTGCTGTTATATCCTCTGTTATTTTTAAAATATATTTACAACAGCATATGTATTTAATAAGCGCTATAAAAGGCGCACTATAAAATGTCATTTTTGGCGTAGTGTTCACCACCTCCATAACATAAGCACACTTTGGAAATGCCTCTAAGGTATATGTCATCCACATATAACATTTTTAGTGTTATGACCAACAATCATGTCATCCACATACAATAAGAGAATAATATAATCACCATCAAAGAATTTATTGACAAAAATACAATAGTCAGAAGTAATTTTATCGTACTCATGATTCTCCATAAAATAATCAAATTTCTTGTATCATTGTTGAGGTGTTTGTTTAAACCTATACTAATTTTTCATCAATTTACACACAAAGTGCTCTTTTAGAACTTGTAAGAATTTTTTATATAATTTTTTTATATGGTCAACACTAATGTAATTATTTTTCCTTGTATTTTCGTCATCCTAGATTTTAGAACTTGTAAGATTTTTTTCCTATATTTTCAACGCCACTAACAACACATTATTCCAGCATTTATATTAAAGTTATGACGAAAAAAATGCAACAGTGTCACTATTCCATCTTCTAATTGATTAGTGTCTTACGCCTAACCGACTAAGCTTACACTGAAATCAGTACATGAGCTATCCAATTTCAACCTTAATTTCATTTAATGAATGATTACACACTTTTCAGAATCGATGCTTAAAAAAAAGAATATACCAAGAAGATCCATTGGTATGTATAATAACTTTAGTTCATTGAATAATAATATTAAAAAAGTCAATGGGTATCGTTGTTTAAGACTTTCAACGGAACATAAAACCAACCAATTTTACTCGTTTCGAAATGGTTGACGGACAGTAGGAGAGCATTAAACTTCCAACTTTTACTTTGGGCACATGGAATTTAATTGGCCCACTGACTTACAATTTACTTGCCTCACTCATGATCCATGTACTCTATAGTCCTATTTTGATTTAACTATTTTTTTTCATTAACCAAAAAATTTCTAAGGGAAATTACCAAAAAATTTGTAAGGGAAGTTGATTTTGGTAATTGTTTGATCTAGATGTAAGTAAAAATTCATTTAAGGATTGTTTCGACAAAAATACACTCTCAAATTTTACTAAACGGTTTCTCTTTAAAGAAATTTTATTAATCCATCATTCCAACCACGTCGGTTAAAAAACTAATTTATTTCCATCACCAAAATAAATACTCTCTTCCTTCTTTAGTGTAAATAAAGCGAATTACTCCAAACAATTATCAAACAAAAACGAAAATAATTTACTTTCACTCTTTAACGACTTCTATCTTAAAAAATAAATACAAATACAGTTATTATCTTTTAACAACTTTTTTATTCTCGTAGAATAAATTTTCATGAATAACACTTCAGATAGTGCACTTATACTATCTCTATCACTATAAGCTCCCTTGAGAAGAAAAAAAATCCTAAATATAATCCTCTTCGCAAGTTAACTGATGTCTTTATCGTTATTTTTTTAAATACTCTGTAACCTTTTTTATAAATAAAAATTGATCAAAGAAATTCGATAAATTTCATCTAAATTTAAATCAAATATACCAATTTTCTTTGTTTCTTATAAATAAATTCGAAAGGAGTAAATAATAGTATCAATTTGTCTTAAAAGATGAAAAATCAGTGTTAAAACACATTTATACACAAAATGTAATTTAGTAATAATTACACACAAAAATATATATTAATTACACTATCAACTTCTTTCGATATATGTGAAATTTATAATTGGTGCTTGTTTAAAAGGAGTCGAGGTAGTAATTTTATGAAATCAATAATATTAATAATGTTTAACTAAATTTTTCAATAAAAGTGAAGTTAATTATTTTTTGTTTACAATGATGAATAGGAGTAAATAATATTCCCCATTAATCATATGCTTCAACTACATGGTTTGTTTACACCGTATATATCTGTGTATATACTATCGACAGGAATAATTCCAAGTTCCAATAATCAAGGTGCGAATGGTCCGATTTAGATGAGTTGACTAAAGAATAAAATAACATTAATTAATCTTGGGACGTAAACAACATACGGTTTCTTTTTTAACTTTTTTTTTACTGGAACAACACATAGTTTCTATACCATGTTAGTTGTGGTAAGAATATATGCTTTTGGAACCAATTTTCAATGGCTATATATATACTAGGAAGGAACCAACGCTTCTCATCAAATCACTAGGATTTGCACAAACATTACTTTTTTACTTCCATACAAAAACTACCTTCCATTTAACATTAAATAGAAGAGAAAGATGAGTGTAGAAATTTTGGATGGTGCCACAATTGTCCAATTCCTTGAAGATGAAGAGGCTTTTAACAACTCGATAGGTAACCGCTTTGCTCAACTTGACACAAATAAAGATGGTCTTCTCTCATATGAAGAGATGCTGAAGGAGCTCAAGAGTTTGAGGGTTTTGGAAACTCACTTCGGCATTGATGTGGAGCCAGACCCTGATGAGCTTGCTCGTGTTTATGGATCCTTGTTCGTACAATTCGATCACAACTTGAATGGCACTGTTGATCTAGAAGAGTTCATGAATGAAACTAAGCAGATGCTGCTTGCTATGGCAGATGGTATGGGTTTCTTGCCAATTCAAATGGTTCTAGAAGAAGACAGCATCCTGAAAAAAGCTGTTGAAAGAGAGTCCAATAAAATAGCAGCTTAAGTGCTTCTCTGATCATGCCTAAAATTTAACTAATTCTGCAAGTATTGTAGTATTTTAAATATTTGGCTTGTTGTTTTAACTGTTTCCATTAAAACACTTTACTGAAAATGTTTTGTTATGAATTGCAAATGTCTGCATCAATTAAACTATCTTAATCTGGATTTTTTTCATCAGTCAAAAAAGGAATTGTATTGAAATTATAAGAATGATTGAAGATATGGCTGTTTAAATTTATCTACCACTTCATATCCCCATATAACTATTTTTGTATCACCTAAATTCTCAATGAGGCTGCAAAGATTCTCCAACAAGCAACTATCACCCAACATCTAATGTATTAAAAACTAAAATTCAGGTGGACTAAAATTTCATTAGCCAGAAAAGAAAGAAAAAAAAATTATATATTTTATACCAAGTGATATTAGTTTATTCTAGAAATCACACATTACCTATTAGTTATCCAGAAAAAACATGCTAAAATACGCCCTAAGTTACAAGAACATACACATCTCACGAGACTGAATGAATGAAAGGATGTTTTCACCAAACAGCTCAACCAGTGACGACAAGATACGTCCCGAGTTCAGCTCATCCTTCCAAATATGGGCTAGGATGGCAGAAGGGTTCAGACCCTGAGTATCAACCCTCGTGCTTCTAACTTCACCGTCGATAGTGATCTGATTTTCATTTGTCGTCTGTCCAGAAGATGACGATGAACCAATTTTTGAATCAACTGAAGAAGCTTGAGTTCCTGTCTCACCTTGCATATGAGATGGTGAGGAATTTGCCAGAACCACACTAACCTCTCCATCAGTAGCTGCTTTCTTCACAGGGGGCTGCTGATCCAATTCCATAGGGCTTGCCTTGCGTTTATCTTGATGATCAATCATAAGAAGGGTCAGTACACAAAATAATCATAAAAAGGTACACATCTAACAGTTGATACTCTGGTCTGGCAAACTACAGTCTAGACTCTACATACAGACCAGACTAGTTAAGTTTCAATTGGATGATCACTATTGACATTTTTATAACATCACAAATTGTATCTGAAAATTCTGTGTATTGCTTTCAAAGAATTGTACAAATATACATTCAACAGAAACATTGTCGAGATCTTTGAATTTTCTGATGAAATCAATCAGCCCAGACTGTCTATGGTATCTATTGAAAGTCTATCAAAAAATTAGAGGAAAGTTGTCAAACACTAGCTTACAACTTTACATTGATCATCATATATCATTAATTATTTTATGTTCCAAGATATTTTCATTGTGTCTTTGAGTTAGAATTTTACAATTCCTTATGAACAAAATTCATAATTTGAATTTTCCAATTCACGGTTCAAAAATACGTTACGCAATTCATAATTTGAAACGCAATTTGATAAGCCTTGATTGTGACCAATTTGACTACTTCTTCAGGTTCAAAAGCTTAATTTCTTTTATTGAGATGCCAATATTTTAGAATGCAGCTTCTTTTCTTTTGTGGGTATTATACTTCATTAAATTAACTACGCAAGCAAAAGGGGTTCACCCTCTCTGACAAGATTTAAAAGTTACAATACCTATATTTACAATTAACCGTTTTTTTCTCAAGAAATGATGAAAATACTCACGAGGTGGAGACGTAAGAACACTTGCACTGGTCTTCCAAACAGCATGAGGGTCAGGAGATGGAAAAGCTGGGAACAACTTTAGCGGAACATATATACATTGACCTGCAGCACGCTGAATAAAACATTACGCACAATCATTAGATCACAATAAATTCTGAGACTGAGGAACTGATGTTTATCAGTTGTAACAAGTATATCTGATAACACATCTTACCAGCAAGGCTCCATAAACACGCCAAGCTTCATGCCTTTTAATTTCATTTTTTTGTGTCTCAAGAAGCATCTCTGGTTCAAGAAGTCGTATATATGTTTCAAGATTTGGCAGCAAAAGAAGGCGAACCTACTTCCAATGTAAGGATATGCAAGAAAATCACTTCAAAGCCTCAGACGTAAGTATTAAATCTTACTAGAGTTAAACAACTAAAATGTATAGCTTTTGGGAATGAGCCAATTAAATCCTTAAAGTGTTCACTTTATTCAACTTTGTTATGAAGACATCAACTAAACCAACTAAATTAAATAACAAAATTATGTTTCATACATGCTTGATAGTTATATGAATAACAAATCAAACAAGTAGAACCTTCTTTCCCCAAAATTATGACTTTAATAGAAGTCTCAAAGTACTGCATAATATTAAATATATAAAGAACTAATAGTTTCTGTCACACTGAACAAAATGTGAACCTAATAATATTGATAGTTACAAGCATATACAGTCAGCCTATTGGAAGATGCCATTTTAACTAACCTGATGCCATGAGATACAACACGTTACATTAACTATTGCCGGGTTATATTCAAATAAATACAAATGCACTGGTTGGTTTAATGATTTTTCATCTTTCACACCATTAGTCCTACTTTTAGTGTTTCACTAATTCCAAAATTGCAAAGAGCAGGGAGAGGCACAGTACCACATTGGGTCCCAAAGCTCCTAACCCCTGAATTGCACCATAGTGTTGTGTCATTGCCTTCTTGGGATCCAAGAATGCATTTAGCAACGTTCTTGTCAACCGCGACTGTAGATTACTATAAACATGTCCAAACCTGCATAACACAAGCATTTAAAAAAGGACAGATTCAGGATCCAATCAATTAGTGGCCAACAGGCAAGCCACCCAATATTTCAAACCAGGTGAGATACCAAAAATCATGGAGCAAGACTAGATTTTCCAGTTTACAACTTGATATTTCAACAGTAAGCAGCAAGTTCAAAATCATCAAAGAACAACGACTGCACGAGGAAGCTGTTAACTCACCAAAAAGCATAAGTTTTAAACAATACAAATTTATCAGATGAAAGGAAATGTTGAAGTGTCTTTGAACTCGACCTACAAAAAAATGGGTTCATTTGGAACGAAATACACAGCAAATATATAATTCATTGACCTAGCCACCAAGGACACCAATGAAAATATCAAAATATCTTCCATTTCCCTTGCTTCACAACATATAACAAAGAGATTGAGGATATCTTACCTTTTGCATATTGATGCAACCAGGTTAGCTGTGAAGTCTCTAAGTTCCCAATGGTTGTCTGTTAATCTGCTTCCCAACCTTTTGGCAACAAGGCAGGTCACAATTGATGGCATCAATTGGTGTAGCTAAAGAAAGCAAAATTGGAAAGATAAAGACGTAAGAGACTGTTTCGCATTATCTCATTTATGAGAACTGCTTGTGCCTAAATGCTGCCCGTTAGAACTCTTACTGCCGAATAAAGAAATTGCAAAGAAACAAAAGGTAAACCAAGTATAATGAAAAAACAACGGCATCACTTACATGATTATATTATTTAGTAAAAGTAGGAGCAGAAATTTAAAATAAAAATGAAGAAAATTGGTAGTCAAGCTTCTGGTACAAATTAACAAGCAAAACTAATTAATATCACAAAGTACACATAAGAAGATTGGTATTTCCAAATTTGGTTAGCCCACTAAGCTACCTCTCATTATGTGTGACATGTGTTTTGTGTGATTCAGTTTTGAATTGGTTGCTCATTTAAATTTTTTTATTGCTTTTCAAGACTACAACCACTCAACCTGGCCTTATTATGTATACATAAAAAAAAACACATTATTAGATAATTAAAGCCATTGAGTACAGACAAATGGGCTGGATTTTCCCAACCTGGCAAACAATAGAATATGAGCCAGAAAATGGAACTCAGGCCTTGTCTTTGCAGGCTGATGGGCCATCCCACACACAGGCTTTTAGAAACTACACTAAATGCGTCTTTTTTAATTTTAATTTGCTTCTATAATTTTTGGGTCAAACGTTGTTAGAGTCATTTTGATGGTGGAGCAACAAATGTCAAATCAACCTCAATACTTAGCATAAAGCATGCTTTTGTGATTCAATGGAAACTACAGAATTCCAAATAGAGAATGCGATAATATTAATTCAAATATTAATAATGTAAGTATACTAACACGAGAGTTGAACTTACATAAGGTTCAATATGAATACAAGGGTTTTGCAAAAGGCTATTAACAACTCGCATCAGCGCAAATAGAAGGGGAAAATTATGCAAACCATGAGAAACCTGAAAATAATGGAGAAGCACACAGTTCCGATGAGCAAGTGTAAGGAGACACTTTCATTCTTATCCACCAAAGAGAAAAAGACAAATATTGTTACCTCATCAGCTACAAAGCATGTGAAGTACGGAACTAACGGATGAAGTCCAGAATCAGTAGCCAAACTTACTAATGCTTCTTTGAAGAGAACGGAATCAGGCTCATTCAAAGTTAACTGAGCCACTTTATCAAAATACAGCTGTAAGAAAATATAAAGCTAATGTAAATGAACTAAATAACTAAAGGATAAGAGACAAGATAGCTTGCAGTGGCTTAATAATTTTGATACCTGAAGCTCTCTAGATAATACATGCTTAACAGGTAATTTGATGTCAACTGGAAGGTTGTCGTCCTTTTGTTCATGCTTTTTGATATCCGAAGGAGCTGAAATTACTGCAAATAAAATAATGGGAAAAAGTTATTCTTAAAAGAGGCAGGGGAACACAAGTTACAGGAGACTTGGAAGATTGAAAAAGAGTCAATAATAGATCGGAAAGCATTAAGCTGACAAATAAGCCCTGTTTGTCTGCCTCGTGTGCATCTCCACAAGTATATATAGCTACAGACATCCATATGTTGATAATTTATTGATAAATATTATTTTCAAATAGTGTAGACAGGTGATGAACTGATGATGACCATGGTATCTCACCGCAATCGCCAACAGTGATAATGACATTATAAAAATTGTAAAAACCACTAAAATAATCACATCTCACAATCTAACCACCAAGATGAGAAAAAATTCATGAGCGGACAGAGAAGACATAAGACAAAGTAATAATAACATCAGAAAAATATACATCAACAATTTCTAATTCTTATTTTAGTTGACTAAAACCTAGGCCAACGAAGGGTAGCGTGTAACATTCCTCTGTGAGCAAAAAACCTACTGGCAGTTCTTAAGGTTAGATACCTACCCTCTACAGGAGCATTTTCTGGAATAGCAGGTTGCACTCCTTCAATGGCAAGCCAGTGACATGTAAGTGCAGTATCAAGGGGTGCTTTTGGTAAAGAAGCTTCAATGACCTATAATTAGCACAAACTATAATTTTAAGGAGGTTATGCACTCCGGGTTTAAATCCAATTGAAGTAACAATGATTAATTACTCCCTTACATCTTTTAAGTCAACATCCTTATCATCAATATAAAACAAATCTCTGTGTCCTGCAGCTCGTTTAAACCGTAAAGGACCACCAGATGCAAATCCATATATGGGCTGACATAAGACAAAACAAAAAAAAATAATAGAGATTAGAGACAAAAAGTAAGCATTTTTGCAATGACGAGACCTTGCTAAAGCTTCCAGTTGATACTTGTAATATGAACCACTCTATCAACAGATCCTTATATCCACAGTCAAGCTCTCATTCAATAGAAAAATAAATACCCATCTTCCCGCATGTTTAGATGCTTTAAAATTTTCTGCATATATGCTCTCAGATGTGATAAATAAGTCGTGTAAACTGAGAAAAGCAAGGATCATTTCTACATTCTAGAATAAAACTTATATTACAAAAGATCTAAACAAAAGCATTTCTAAACCAGAGACACGTGACAGCTATATAAGAATACATCTTTTATCAAATCAAAGGAGAGAAAAAATATAATAAATGAACGTTATTTTAATGTTCTTAGGTGGGCAATTAGTTTAGAAGCATAAACAGATAACAAAATAATCTTATAAAGATAAATGAAAAACTGCCAAAGAAAAAATGGAAAACACATAAACTACTTTCACATTAAAGGGTTTACAATTAAGGACAGTGCTTTCCTTCTACAAGAATATAATAATAAAAGTTATGTAGGCTTTAATCCTTTTCTATCTATACATGTTTTAAGATAGGGTTCGGTGTTACTGTTAGAAGAAAAAGACAGTAATTCTTGAGGTCATACTCATACATAAGAGCTCAAAAATACCAGAAAGTGAAAATTAAGACAAGATTTATCATTAAAAAATCATAGAAGGAGATGATTGTTGCTAAACGATAATAGAACAGAAACCTATCACTCACACTTTAAACAAAAAATACTCTAGTCGCTTACTTCAACATTCTTCAAGCTGAGTGCAGCATCAACATCATCTGCCGTCAAAGTGGTTCTCCTAGAGTGTCGCATGCATTTGATTGCTTCCTGAGTGAAAGTTTCCATGATTAAAAGATTAGAAAAACGGATAGAACTTTTAATTATTTTGAGGAGCATCAATCCAAAATTTTTATTCCCTACGCAAGTCTTGCCACAAAGGTAATTTTTTTGTCTTATGACCTAGAGATCATAGGTTCAAATCTTGAAAACAAGATCTCTATGGAGTAAGGTTGAGTACATTTATCATCCCTATAGACCCCCAACTGGGTCGGACTGGGAGCGTTGTGCATTGGTCCTCCATCAAATATGAGAAATCAAATACAAAAGCAGTGTGTATCTACCAGTGTTGTAAATTGTGCACTATAGCAATGCTATAGTTGTGTAGTGGAGCAATTTAATGTAACGGCCAAAACAGAAGATTGTGTGACCGCTAAAGCGTCATACCTCAAAATGAGTTCAAATATTTCAAATAAACCCTTACAAATTACAAGGCTTGTTGCATGGTGTATTTTATGAATTTTGGAGTTAAAAACACCAAAACAGCGTTTCAGTTTCTATCTCACTCTTGTTTCGCCTCATCAATGGTCAGTCACACCTAGTTGTTGATTTTTCATGTATATAATATTATAGTTTAATAGTATAAATTATATAAACTGTATAAACATAACAGAATTTGAACAAATTACTATTGCTCCGGCCTCTAGTATACACTATTTAATGGAATTTGAACAAACCGCTATTTTCCAAGATCTGCAATTGACAACACAGGTATAAACATTTTGAAATAGCATTAGTACACTATCTACTACCTGACTGTACCAATTTGGGGGTCAGCTGCTATGCTACGCTATCCAGGATTGATAACATTGATATCTATTATAAAACACTGCAATTATTATACACTCACTTATTCTCTAATTATCTATTAACATCCTAACTAACTAAATAATTATTCTCATAATACAGCTGTTTGAACAAACATTACAAGATAAGATGAGGATTATGTTGCATAGTTCAAGTCTTTAACACAACAAATTCACTTGTTTATCAGTTCAAATTTCATTCCCTAAATTAATAAAAAAAAATGAAGAGAGAGAGTTGACCTGCATGATCTGGCGCATACGGTATTCAACATCAGGAGCAACAGTAAGAGCAACATCGGGAGATAAATTGTTAATCCCAATACTCTGTGCAATAACCTCGATCGTCTCTTTCGGAACAATGCTCATATTCAACTACACTCAATCACCACTTACTGAAACAATAAACATTTAGTAGTTATTATTATGAACTAATTTCAATAGAAATAGCAAACCCTAGATTATTATTTATTACCTTTGCTTTTGAGATGAAGTGATGATGTGAGTGTATAGCGACTGAGGAAGATGAATGTCGAAGTGGATGAACTATGAAGGATGCGGTCTTGTAATTACGCCCATTCTCTCTTTTTTTTTTTTTTTTGTTGAGTAATTTTGATTTTGGTGGAAGATGATGGGTATAAAGAAGCTTCAGGGTATATGCTGATGGTGCTAATTTTTGAAAATTTAAAATTGCAAAAATGTGTTTTTAGTAAAAAAATATGGGCATTTCTAAAATAATGCCCAGCATCGAAGAAAAATGTGTAACCTAATTTTCTTTCAAAAAATTAGTTAGGCATTGGGATTTTTATTTATATATTCTCTTTATTAAAATAATACACTATGTTTTAAATTTTTTTAATTTAATAAATCAATAATTATTAATTTAATAAATAAAAATATTTTTAAAATAAAATAAAATATACTTAATAAAAAAATACATCAAATTTAATACAGTTAAATAGATGTACTAAAATAAATAACGTGTCCATAATATTTTACGGATAAAATAGTAACTCAATTTTATTTTGTTAATAACTCTTTTGTATTTTCGCTAAATAAAAAATAATAAAAATAAAATATTATTAATTTAATAAATAAAAAATAATAAAAATATTTATCAAAAAAATTAAAATAATATTAAGAAAATAAAACAAAATACATTTAATAGAAAAAAAAAATATATCAAACTTAGCGGAATGAGTAGATGTGTTAAAACAAATGTCTCTATTATTTTGCAGATAAAATGGCAACATAACTGTGTTTTGTTAACAATTTCCTCGTATTTTCCTCATATTTAATAAATAAAAAATAATAAATATAATATAAAAAAATTGTTAATGTAATAAAAAAATAATAAAAATATTTATAAAAAAATTATATTAATAAAATTAAACAAAATACATTTGATAAAAAAAATTACATCAAATTTAATACGGTTGAGTAGATTGGCAAAACAAATAAGTGTTGCTCTTATTTCGCAAATAAATTAACAATTTAATTCTATTTTGCTAACAACTCCCTCTTATTTATTTTCTGAATATACATAAATAAATTATTAATAATGATAATAAATAAAAGATTGTTAATTTAATAAAATATAAGAAAATATATTTAAGAAAATTACAAGTTATTGACACATTATTTATTTTGATACATCTACTCAACCGTACTATGTATTTTTTTCTATTAATTATTTTATTTTATTAATATAATTTTGTTTTTAAATGTTTTTATTATCTTTTATTTATTAAATTAACAAGTATTGTTTTTTTAAATTAAAAAAAAATTAAAACATAGTACATGGCTGCATCCAAAGGATGCGATCTCCTATCGAAGAAAAATAATTATTCCATCACGTAATCGCATCTTGGGGATGGAAATAACGTGAAGTATAATGGTTAGTTTTTTTTTTTTTTTAAAAAAATGATATATAAATACAAAAATCCTTGTTATTAACATAAAGAGTAAATTTTTGGCATATATTACATGTTATATCTACTCACCAATATAAACAATAACAAAAATTATATTTTGTGGTCTTAAATATAAATAAATTGACAATTTTTATTATTTTTAATGTTAGAATTTCTATAATATCATTTAATTAATGTTAAATAGTACATGTGTTTCCTTAACTTAATTTCAGTTAACGTTTTAGTTGTTTATTTTTTTTTCTTTCGATTTAGTTCTTTATTTTAATTTTAAGTGACAATTTGATCTTTTATGTTTTAAAATGTAACAATGTTATCATTTTTTTTGCAAAAATTCAAAAAGTTCATAAAAAATTTCAATCAAAACTCATAAAATTAATTATCATTCTCAATATATAATGCAAATTTCATCAAATTTATAACTTAAATCTTTAAATAAACTCATATTTTCATCTCTAACAAAATCAAATAAAGAATGAAAATATGAGTTT
>JBBPBS010000629.1:5613555-5681500 GCA_037974835.1 Cicer judaicum | reverse complement strand
AAAAAAATAAATAATAATAATAATAATAATAATTATTGACAAAACACATGTTTGCTTAAATAAAATAAATAATAAAAAAAAGGGACAGTCAAAACCCAGCTAAAAAGTTAAAACAAATTAAAAAAAAAACTTTAAATCTAATCTTCTATACATTATAGTAAAACAACATAATTTTATGACAAGTATGACATTTGTCACTTAACTAATTTAACTACGTATTATAGTATTTCTATTAATAGTAATCTATCTATTGTTATTTTTAAATTATTTTTTATTTATATATTTAATTTTTTATAATTAATTTAAGATTTTCTAATAAAACTCATTGTAAGTTGTACTAAGAATACATTGTAGGCATAATTAACTTTTAGTGACAAACAAAAATCCATGAATTCCAAAAATTAAATTGGGCAACTGTTTTGTTCCATTGGTATACACAGTATGCCTTATCTCTCCCATTTAATATGTTTTTATGGATTTGTGTAATAAAATCATCGATTCATCTATCGATTCAAGAGAAATGAAATCATCTTTCCTTTTTATCTTCCGATAGTTTTTACATTTGCCAAGAAACATGCAAAACATATATCTCTTTTTTCCTTTCATTCATTTTTGGAAGGTTTTCTTCTTAATTACTATTCCCTTCTTTTATGTCATGATTTCCTCGCAGTAGTTACATGTAGGTGGTTTTGTATTTATTTCACTACTACCTCTTAGAAGATAGTTCTACTGTGGTTTCAACCTTGATTTCTTTGAATGGTGGTAATGACTTATCACATGACATTTGATTTCCTTCAAGTCCTATTAGAAAGTGTTGAACCATTAGATCTTATGCATTATGATGTTTGGGAACCTGTTCCTATTTCTAATATTTCTGGTGCAAAATAGTTTGTTTATTTTAATGATGACTCTTTCGAGTAATTTGGATTTTTTATGAATGAAAAATCAAAAGTACATCAACTGTTCATTCAATCTTACAATATGGTACAAACACAATTTGGGAAATTCATTAAAAAACCACGTTATGAAAATAAGAAGGAATATGATAATCATAACATTTAAAGCATTAATGGTAAACAAGACATTATCCATGACTTTACATGTGTTGACATTCCACAACAAAATAGGATTGCAGAAAAATAAAATCAACACTTACTTGAAGTTGCTCAAGCTCTTCTCTTTCCAATGACTATCCCTATATCATATTGGGGTAAAACAATTTTAATTGTTGACTATCTAATTAATCGTGTGTCATCTTGTGTTTTAGGTAATGTCAGTCTTGTTCAATTTATAACCTCCCATCTTTCTTTTGTTCCTATGATGCAGAGCCTTGAGTCTCGAGTATTTGGGTGTGTTTCCTTTGTTCATATTCATAAGCAACATCAAACTAAGTTGGATTCTTGAGCAATTAGATGTGTCATTGTGGGTTTAATACAATGGATGAATGATGGCAACCATGTGATGGTGAACATGTTCACTATACAAATGGGGGAAATGGTTATGCCTTTGATGTAGAATACAAACAACTCTTATGCAACACTAGATATTTCTGAAAGTGCTGGAAAACACAAGACAAAGGGGTTTGGATTGTGTTTTGTCATTTCTGAAAAATTACTTTAGTTACTTCACCAAAAATATGTTCTTTATCAAATCATTTAACTTATGATTATAAAACAGGTTTAGTGAAAATAAAGTTGAATTATAAAAAACTTAGATTAGAATAATAGAGAAAAATAATGGACACAAGAATTTTTTTACTAGTTCACAACAAATTATTGCTACATCTAGTCCTACCCTTACATAGATATTTTGCCTCAGTAAAGTGGAAGACTTAATCCACTATTTTAAATAATAACATGCAAGTATTATATACTCTACCTCTTCAGGCTTTGAGTATTATTCTTTAGCCTCTCAAGGCTATCACTATAGGAACCCTTCTCAACTTTTTGACAGTCTATTTTTGAGGTTCATGAGTATTATTATACCTACTCAAGTACTTCTTATGGATGAAAGAGTTGTAGTCGCTATTGGGTTGATTTACATCAATTCTTATTTGTGTTTGAACTGACACAAAGTTTGTTTCTAGGATTCTACTCTCATTGAGAGAATATTACATTTGAAATAGTATATCAATTCAAGCGTATCAAACAAGTTGATTGATTTATATAATTTCTAATAAATCTCTACTTAGAGGATTTTTCATTTCATTATTTTCTTTTGATGTGTTTTAGCCTCTAACAGAAGTTCTTCTTAATACACTTCCTTTTATCCGTTTCTACTTAAATACAAAGATATGTATCCATTGAGAATGTTACCATTGGAGATCTTGAATAATCATTTAAGGCAAATTAGCCTTTAAAACATCATAATTTATTCAACGTATCTTCTATTAAGAAGGCAAATATTAGAGTCTTGATTGTATTAGACTTTAAATGTTGATCAAACGAACAACTGGTTTACCATAATTATAAAACACAAAATCATTAGAGTGAGCTTGTAATCAGATCCATCAGAGGCGCGTTGATTGCGCGATTATGAGAGTTAGACACAACTTCAACGTATCTACTAGAGTCATTGTGAACTTGTTTGGTAGATTATCTTTCTTTGTTCATTAGAGGATCTAACTTATACTATAATATTAACTTTATTAGAGTGTTCATTTAAAAATTTCTCCTTTAAGACTTTAAGTCAGATTATCAACATGACATTTTAATCAAAGGTAAATAATCATTGTAGCTTTATTTTCCTTTGTCTTTAAAGGGACAATCATAGACTTGTATTTCCTTTGTCTTTAACGCTTTGACTCGGACTAGAGATTACTAGATGCTTATTGTTATACTTCTTATTGCTTATATTATGATCTGCTCTATTAGTAAACATAATTACTTGTTTATTAGGTTATATTGTTCTTTGTGTTAGAAACACTTAGATTGTTATATCTAATTTACTCATAATTTGTGCTACCTTAAAATAGATAGTCATCAATATACTTTGTCTTTTTCTAACTTAATATGCACCCTTAGAAAATATAGTTAGGAGATAATTATTCTTATTTTTTGGATTTGTTATCATCAAAATATCAACTAGAGAATCGTCGTACAATCAATTTTGCACTAACAATTTCAAATGGCTAGGTTCAATCAAGTCTTAGGTGTTAACTTTCCTTAACAACGAAATGACAACATCCATAACCCTCAATTGAATGAGGAATTGGAATTGGTGCATATGAATTATGTACTCAATCATGCACAAAGAAGGGAGGGTGGCTAATAATTTAATTCCAAATTAAAGGCTTGTAGTATATTAAGAGACTGCAAACACCATAACCAAATACCACATTTGCAATATGGTAATGTCAACATAGTATAATAGAATGGTTTGAGTGTACATTTTGACCTTGCTAGTAGCATTACAACACAATATTGTAGTTAATCAGGTTCATCACAACGTGAATCAAGTGGTTGAACATGCCTTGAACAAATTTGGTTTTCATGTGCGGTATGCAAACCAACTGTTCTTTACTTCACCATTTCCATAATATGTACAACATGTAGAGATCTTGAGAGTAATTAAATACCTCATGATTGTAACTTTGTTGGGGATAGTAGAGAATCAACTATTGAGCACATTGCAAGATATACCACTCAAGTGGGGGAAATTTTCCCCAAATTGTTCTACTAAATATGATTTTTCATGGTTCTCTACTCTTTGACCAACTCAAGGCTAAAATGTTCCAAAGTGATTTTAATTAATCTTTCTAAGAAAAAAGTATTTGTATATGTTAGACCACAAATATTAAATGATGAAATGTCAGACTCAAAATCTATAGAATAAACTTGGCGGAGATGAAAAATGTCCGAACTTATGTTTGTCAATATTTCTAACAAGTACGATATAAGAAAAAAATGCTTTAAGCTAATACCAAAGTTTATACTTATGACAATTCAAAGGTCAACAAAATGTTTGATATCTTATTAAAAGATAAGCAAATGATATTTTTTTGATGGCTATAGGTTATTAAGATTAGATGAAATTAAAGACCAAAATATATTGCAAACTTCCCAATGTTATTGGTCACACCACTAATGATTGTTTCCATTTCAAGGATATAGTTTAATAAGCTACAATGAAAGGTCGACTCAAGTTTCCCATCAAAGAGAAAGTAGGCATGAAAGTGGACACATTCCCTTTTTAACCAATATCAAACTACTAAATCTAATTCTAAGAAAACTTGAATTCCCTTCAAACATAAAGTAGATATAAAAGCGAACACATAAACAAACATCAAAACATTAAATCTATCTTCGAAAAACTTGCATTTATGAAAAAAACTATTTATGAAATAAAGTTAATATTGTAATACAATATGAAAAATGGTATGGATAAATATTTGTATAAGAGATGGTGTGTAGATGAAAAAATTTAAAGAAAACCATCTAGGTTTTCCATTATTGAATGCAGTGGAACATTCTAACTTTTCACTATTTAAGAGAAACATTAGAAAATATTGCTTAAATTAGTAAGCATTGTATATAAGTGGAATTCCAAATAACATTAGACATTGTCATTGTATACATTAACGACAATATTACGAACAACTTCTTAATTTGACAAATATTAACTAGGTAAGGACGTTGAACGTACACTACAACATTTTGGTGTTACAATAACGCCTAATTTTTTATGGTAAAAAAACTGTTTTTTTAAAGTCTAATTGAGAACGGTTTTTAAATTTCGTTTCGGTAGTACAATAAATTTTATAATTTCTACTACAATAAATTTAAACCGTTCTTATTATTTACTTGTATATTTATGCAATATTTAATAACCATTCTTGTTTAGGTTTTAATAAAACCGATCTCATAGTCAAAGTAAATATATTTTCCAAATATTTCTATACCATCCAAACATTTTCAGCAAAATCCCTCTCTCTCTCAAACTTGTCCCTCTCTTCTCAGCAAACACTATCTTCACAAGCTCTGCTCCTCTTTACTCCCTCGCAAACTCTGTTCCTCTTCTCTCTCTCGCGTAACCCTCTCTTCTCTCTCTCTCTCTCTCTCAATCTCTCTCATGCAAAACAATAACTCTCTCTTCTCTTTCTCGCTTGATTGTTCTTGTTTCTGAATGAGAAAGGGGGAAAAACAAGTGTTGGTGATGGAAGCTTGTGAATGAACATTGGTTAGAGTTTACCTCGTGACTTGTGAGACTTATCCCTTTTTCTTGCAACTCTGGAACATCGATTACGGGTAGCTCAACCTTTGCGAGATTTGCAAAACTTCAACCTCTTCATGACTTGGTGATTTTTGATATGTATTTTCATTCTTGCTCTATTATTACTCAATCTCTGCTTCGATTTTCTGATTTCTGATTACAATTACGATTTTTGAAATGATTTCTAATTTCTTATTCACGTATATGATCTAGTGTTCTCCTTAATTTTTATTTTTATTTTTTCTTTATGAATTTTGATTATGTTTTTTTTCTTTGTATGCTCGTGTGTGCTGACAATAAAGTTTCAAATTTTTTTATTGGATTAGTGTAGTTCTGATGATAGATTAGTTATGATTTTGTTGAGATGGGTGTTTTTATACAGGTGGTATGTTGAGTATGATTGATCTTTCTTCAGATCATGCACTTGTTGAGGATGATAATATATTTGAACTAGATTCCAAGATAGCAGTGGATGGTTTCAACTGCACGATAGATCGATGATGTGCTTGAATTTGGCATAATTATTAATAAGTGTTTGAATTGTGCCTCACACTCTAATGACTATTTTATTTTCTACAACCTCCCATGATTTTGATATTTATCCCATTTGTATAGTTCATTTGATCATTAATGTAATGTAAAAGTTTTGATTATTAAAAAATGAGTATATAATATTGAAGCAAATCAAAAGGACTTCATCCACTACTAAAAAATAAAAACAAGTACAATTCTTAGAAATAATTTTTTAGAGAAAATAAGGAAAACAAAAATCCACCACAAATTACAACTGTTTGACAACCAAATGAACCTAAATGAACTAAACCAAATTACTAGAAAATTGAAAAGAGAATAATACTTCACAAACATAGATCATTTTGTTCATTAAGCTAAGCTTTCTTTGGCAAAGCAAATGAAGTGAAAATTGATGCTATGGCTGTGAATAGAAATCCAATAAGAAGAAGCCCAGCTGAGGCATTACCCTTTAGGAAAAACGAGTTTAAAGGAAAATCTTGTGCTTTGAAGAGTCTATGCAAATCTTCAGAGGCACCATATCCAGCAGCTGAACCGGAAAGTAGAAAGTATGAAATAATCTGTCCAAGAAAATAATCAAATGTTATTTAAAATGACAATATATTAAAACCAAAATAAAAATATAGCAAAGAACATTATTCCATACGCTCTAAAATGAAATATAAAATAAAATTTATAGTTAAAAAATTGATGTATTTAAATTAATTTTTTAACTATTATTTTTATTTATATTTTTTTCGAGTGAAAACATGTTTACATAGTTGTTATGGAACGTTGATGTACCTTATCACCAAAGAAATCAAACATATAGCCTCCGTTACCAGTGAATACACGGTTTCCTGAGACCACAGGGAAAATTGAAAGTGCCAATTGAAGGAGGTTGTATGCAAATCCAATTACTATTGTGGAGATCATGTATCTATATTTTCAAAATTGTAGTAACTTAGTATAGATGAAAAAAAAAACAAGATTATACATGAATTTTTGTAAATTGATTAATTTGAGCCAGTGCTTTGAATACGAAAAACCAAAAAACATGAATTTATTTATTTACATCCCTTTCTGAATATTTTTACAAATATACCCCTTATAGAAAAATGTGAAACATTAAATATAATCACTAATATTTAAAAAAATAAAAAATGGACAAAAAATCATTTAAACAATAAATGTATTTTAACATTTACAATTTTTTTTTTATAAATAAAAAGAAAAAAAATTCTTATAATTAGACCATAGACAGTAATATGTTAGGAGCCATATGATAAGAGTAGTCAATGGAGAAGGAAGAGAATATTATTTTATAAAAAAATATTGGTTATCATATTGAATTGTTAGGTAACAATTTTTCACATTTTCTATTAACATATATAGGATCTCAAAATCAAGAGTTTAATTGTGGAATACCGTAAATTTCTTTATATTTTCAGAATTTCACAATCATTCATATATGTCTCTTAAAGTAATTATAAAAAAAATAAAATAATTTTAATGATCAAATAATTATAATTAATTAATTAGTATAAAATATTTTTATATTGTCTGGACATATAAATTAAATTGTAAAATCGAAAATCAATTCTAAAAGTAGTTAGCTACTTGTAAAAATACGTCCTTCTAAAATTGCCAATTATAATTATCAAAGTATATATATATATATATATATATATATATAATCTTTATTGTAAATTTAGTCTCTTTAATTTTAGTTTGATCAGGATACTAACTCCTATTTTTAATTAAACTCCAGTTATTTTTCTTTCTCTTTTAGTTTTTAGAACTCATAAATGATGATGAAGCATGTTTTTATTTACTTATATAGTTTATAACATATATATTATAAATCTACCTAAATGATTCCACATTCACAGTTTTTGTACGTCAATAAAAAAATTTGTTACTCACTATTTTTCAATTTAAAAACTTGAATAAATAATAAAAAAAATTGATTATAAAAAGAGAGACCAATTTTATAGCCAAATGAAAATATAGAAAGATTAAAATTTCAATTAAACTAAAAAAAATGTTTTGCTCGCCGATAAGCATGTATATCTTTGAACTTGATTTCAATTTCCCCAATAGTGGTGTCTACAGTTTGTTTGTCTATAGCAACGAGTATGAGAGCAATGAGAAGGAACACAAAGGTTAAGACCCTTAAAAGGAGAAGAACGATTCTTGGAACTGCCGAGCTTGGGGGTTTGCTAGCAGTGTTTGTTTCAACCATCTTAGCCTTTCTAATTGTCTTATTATTAGTTTTAAAATAACAAACTTGCTTCCATGTACAATGTGGTACAGTTTATGGCCTTTTATAACAGTTTGATATTGTCGTGTTTCGTTAACCAATACCATACTCTCTCCTAAATAACTCAAATGGTTTGCCTAGCACTAAAAAAGACAACTATTAAATTTGATAGATAGTTGGGTGGATGTCATTTAGTGTTACATAGTCTAATGTAAATTATTTTGTAATAAGTGTTTAATAAATTTTAAGAAATCACTATTTAAATTCGAGTACCATTCTCTCACCTTAATTTTTTTTATAAAAAAAATACTTTTTTTTTAAATAAATTATAAGAGAAAATAAATCAAACTATATATATTAATGTTAAGAAAGATAATTCATCATATTTAATCCATGTAATTTTTTATATAAAAATTAAATATGTTACCTAAAATATCTTCATGATTAATAAATTAGATAATTGGAAATTGATTAAATAATTTGAATTGAAATTTAGATATACTGTCATTAAATAAATGAAAAAAAATGTTCCGTAAATTCGGTTCAATTGGTAGATGTAAATATATTAATATACAAAAGTTTGAGTTTCAACACAAAACTCCCTACTTCTTTAAACTTAAAGTATGTGAGTCTGTTATTAGGAAAGTTGACTCAAAAATAAATGAAAAATTGTTGATATAATTTATATTTTAGAGTTAATTTATCATTGTCTTTTACATATCATCGCATAACAAACATTCATGCACACACACACACACACATATATATATATATATATATATATATATATATATATATATATCTTTAAGGCTAAATACCACTCGTGGTCCCTTAACTTAATTTCAGGTAGCGTTTTAGTCTTTTATTTTTTTTTTCTCGAGTTGGTCATTTATTTTAATTTTAAGTAACAATTTGATATTTTATATTTTAAAGTTTCAACAATATTATCCTTTTTTATACAAAAATTCAAAAAAATCATCAAAATTTTCAACCAAAACCCATAAAATTAATAATCATCTTCAATATAATACAAATTTTATCAAGTTACTTGAAATTAAGTTAAGGGACCACGAGTGGTATTTGGCCTATCTTTAATATCTTAATAGTTGTGATTGACTGATTATAAAAAATATGTTACATGAAAGTGTATATGAATTAAATTAACTATATTTTGTTCTAAAAAATATATTAATTTTAATTATATTCTTTAACAGGTGAATATTAGAGATTAATTTTCAATAAAGAGGGAAAAATGTTAATAGTACAAGCTTAATTCTTGATCTTATTCTCAATTCTTCTTGGATGTCTTTTATATTATCAAGTGAACTATGTATGCTTAACAATTTCAATTGTATTTGATTGAAGAAAAGAACCTATAAAAAAAATGTCAACCCCAAAATGGATATGTTCAATGATTCGGCGGGGAATAAGATAAAAATGGGAGACCTTGAAATAGTGGCATCACAACGTGGCTCATGGATCAGTTGATTGACTAGAATATGTGGTTGCTTAAAAATTTAATTTCTATGAAGATTACATCCTTTGATACATTGACTTCACATTGGTTTACTAGCTGTAATTTTTTAATTTGTACTCTACACATTTGTCTCAAAGAAGTAGCTTGTGATTTTGAATATTAATATATATATATATATATATTATAGCCAATTAACTACTAATATTTATTTAAAAAAATAACAATTAAAAATTACTACACACCTTTGATTTGATATATCGTATTCTATAATAGATTATCGTGCTGGCTAGCGAATCTTGGATTTTTTTTAAAGGATTATACATTTTACATGAGAATTAAAACACAACAAAATTTGTTAATACAAAAAGAAAAACAAAATAAAATGTTTATTAATAAAGGAATTCACACTCCTACAACCAATTATTTATTAGACTTTAGTTACCTTGTGACTCAACTCCAAATTACTAACGCCAACAAAAGCAAAATAAATAACAAAAATGCAACATTATATATATATATATATATATATATATATATATATATATATATATATATATATAATAAGGTAATTCTATTTTAGAAATTTCCCAGTTACATCTCTATAGTAATTCAAATTTAAGCCAAATTCATCATTTTTTTTTTTAATTTGAATTCATTCAATTTTAATTTTTAATTCACGTTATATCTCTTTAACATTTGTTTATATAATAAGTTTCTTTGATTTTTATTAAGTAAGAAATACATAATATACCATGTTAATCATTTAATTACTCTTAATTTCATTATTTGTATCTCAATCTCTATTTTCCTCTATGCAAACAATATATAAATTACTCTTAATTTCATTATTTTATTATCTATAAATACTAATTAAATCCTTAAATTAATTTTCTTATATCTAACCGAACTAATATAAAACGCGTGCTTCTGCGGTCAACTGTTTTTTAGTGGGTCAACAAAACGAGGAACTATATTTTAGTCAAACATCAAAGCCGAAACTATAGGGATGTAGATAATTTGACCTCAAAAGCCATATTTCTTCGATAATTTTAATTTAAAATAGAGAGTTGGGCACGACAACTATTTTCAATAAAGCATGACCAAGAGAGAGATGAGGTGCATTGGACACTATTACTCAAGTTTATGAGTCAAGCTTACAAGTTTCTAGTTAGTCACCAAACAGCTACCAATACGTAGCTAGTCACAGTTAGTAAGACATATTAACCAGTTTAGTTAGTTAGTTATTCGTCAATATATAGAGTTAGTTATTTTGTTATAATTGTCTTATCCGTTCGATAATAAACATGAGCTATATTTAGTAAATATTTTCTATATAGTTTCCTTATATGATAATTCCAGGTCCAATTGCAAAGCTTCATCTTCTCTATTATAGTCCGAAACAACAACAAGAATCTTGATCCTATTTAAAATATTAATAATGAAAGTCTTTATTACATTCATCTAAGTGAGGAGCTTTCTTTGATCACAATAACACCACTTCTCAATGGCAACAACTATCATTCTTGGGCAAAATATATGCACCGTGCCATGTTAGGTAAAAACAAGAGTGAAGTTTCTTGATATTTCTCTTCCTCTTCCAAGTACTTTTGAACCAACCCATAAATATTGGAAAAGATGCAACACTTTAGTCCTATCATGGATAATTAATTATGTCACTCCATCCATTGCATAAAGCAAAACATTAGTGTATGGATGGAATTAAAATAAAAAATCTTGCAACGAGATTCAATTCGAATTTTAGAACTTAACAAAGAGATTCACAATTTGAAACAAGGTAACAATTCAGTATTTGAATTTTTCACAACATTGACTATTGTATGAGTAGAATTGGATAATCTTAGACCACCACCTCCGTGGACTTGTGCTTCAATCAAATATTTCAAAGAAGATCAAGTTATGACATTCTTGACTCGTCTTAATGACCATTTTGACATAGTTAACTCTCAAGTGCTCTTTATTGATCCATTATCTAACAAATAATTTTCTTTCACTGTAGTGTATTGGAAAAAACCAAAGATAATTAACGACAACTATCTCAATAATGCGGATAAATGGTTAAACAGAAAAATACAATTCCAAAAGGCAATAATAATTGACAGAAAATTAAATATGAGACAAACACAATTTTAACGTAGAAAGCTTCCCTCAAATTTAGAGAATAAAAACCACGGGAACTAGTCTAGTAAAAACTTCCACTATAATAATTAATAGGTACACCAAGAGTTTTCCTAATAATAATAGGGAATATCAATCAACAATAACAATCCTATAACAACCTTATAACAATCTTCCACTAAAGTGAGTATGCCAAAGTAACTCTCAGAGAAGATAAAACTATTCAAATTATATATTAAAATAATAAACTCACTAGTAGAAATAACCTATCAAAATTGTAGATCAAATGGAACAAGTTTGCTATACACCTGTTACTACAACCGGAACCAAACTCTTATTTTTCTTCTCTGGCAAATGTTCTCTCTTTGTCACTGTTCTTAGGGATTTCTAAATCCCTTTTATTTCCTTCATATGGGCCAAACCCATTAAAACTTTTTTTTTTCTTTTATTTCAATAATAATAATAACAATATTAAATAAAATTGGTGGGTTCCACTTGAGGAGTGAGCCCACCCAACAAATCTCCCCCTCGCGATTCAAGTGGGAAGGTATTGCTCAACCATGCCAGCTTTCTTTCTACAACATATCATCTTCGACATAGGCAAGGTTTTCGACATCATATCTGAACCATTCTCATCAGTATGAATCTTCTCAATTAAAAATGACTTTATTTCCAATGCATCTCGTATCCAATGATACCGCACTTCAATATGCTTCGAATTTGCATGAAAAGTCGGATTCTTGCTAAGATGGATCGCACTTTGACTGTCACAAAATAACACAAACTTGTCTTGCTTGAGGCCTAACTCATGTAGGAATTTATTCATCCACAAGAGTTCTTTGGAAGCTTCAGTTGCTGCCATGTACTCAGCTTCAGTAGTAGATAAAGCAACACACTTTTGTAGTGTTGATTGACAAGAAATAGCTCCCCCTGCAAAAGTCATCATATAACCAGAAGTAGATTTTATAGAATCAAGATCAACTGCCATATTTGCATCTGTGTAGCCATCCAACACAAGTTCACCACCTCCATAGCATAAACACACTTTGGAATTGCCGCTAAGGTATCTAAGAATCCACTTCACTACTTGCCAATGATCTTTACCAGGATTAGAGAGAAACTGACTAACCACTCCAACTGCATGTGCAATATCTGGTCTTGTGCATATCATAACATACATCAAACTACCAACTGCAGACACATAAGGAACTTTCTTCATCTCTTCTTTGTCTTTCTCACTTGTAAGACATTGATCATAATTCAATTTAAAATGAGTAGCAAGTGGAGTACTAACAGGTTTGCAATTGCTCATGTTAAACCTCTCTAACACCTTCTCAATATAATTGTATTGAGAAAACCACAATTTATTATTCTTTCTGTCACGAGTGATTTTCATACTTAGAATTTGCTTTGCAGGACCCAAGTCTTTCATTGCAAAAGACTTGTTCAAATATTTCTTTAAAGATTGAATCTTCTTAATATCATGACCAATAATTAACATGTCATCCACATATAACAAGAGAATAATATAATCATCATCATATAATTTCTTGATAAACACACAATGGTCAGAAGTAGTTTTACCATACCCATGTTTCTCCATGAAAGAATCAAACTTCTTGTACCATTGTCGAGGTGCTTGTTTGAGCCCATACAAGCTTTTCTTCAATTTACACACAAGTTGCTCTTTACCTTTGACTTTTAAACCCTCTGGTCGTTCCATATAGATCTCTTCCTCTAAATCACCATGAAGGAATACAATTTTCACATCAAGTTGTTTAACTTCTAGGTTCATACTAGCTGCTAACCGAAGCACAACTCGAATATAGGACATCTTCACCATAGGTGAAATTTTTTCATCAACGTCAATACCTTTTCTCTGATTAAAACCTTTCACAACCAATCTTGCTTTGCATTTTGGTTGAGAACTATTCTCTTCTGCCTTTATCTTGTATACCCATTTGTTCTTGAGTGCTTTTCTACCATTAGGCAACTTTACCAAATCAAATATGTGATTCTCATGCAAGGAATTCATCTCTTCTTGCATGGCCTTCAACCACTTTTCTTTATCAACATTTGTAATAGCTTCTTGATAGTACTCTGACTCTCCATTATCAATGATCATCACATACTCATGTGGAGAATATCTTTGAGAAGGTTGACGTTCTCTAGTAGATCTTCTCAACTCAAATTCGACTGGTGGCTAAACTAGAACCTGCTCATCATGGTAAGGCACATGATCATCAGTTACATTTTCATCATCTACCTGTATATCTCCCCCATAAACAAGAGTTTCTATTGGGGGCTTAGGCACAACATCAATGTAACTTCTGAATTTTGGTTTATATTTTTCAGCTTTATCAAAATCTTCAACGGTCTGGTCTTCAAGAAATATCACATCTCGGCTTCTGATAATTTTCTTGTCAACCAGATCCCACAATCTATAACCAAATTCTTCATCACCATAACCGACGAATATACATTGTTTGGATTTACTATCAAGCTTGGACCTCTCATCTCTTGGAACGTGAACAAAACATCTACAGCCAAAAACTCTCAAATGACGGTAAGAGACATATTTCCCTGTACACACTCTATTTGGAA
The DNA here is from genome assembly GCA_037974835.1 of Cicer judaicum. NCBI lineage: Eukaryota > Viridiplantae > Streptophyta > Magnoliopsida > Fabales > Fabaceae > Cicer > Cicer judaicum. The sequence goes on along the minus strand of JBBPBS010000629.1, from coordinate 5,667,299 downwards.
CATCACCATCAAGTGGAATAGAAGGAGAAAGGTTGATAAAATCCATTGTAGTTTTCATTGCTTCACCCCAAAAGGATTTCGATAATTTTGCATGAAAGAGCATACATCTGATTCTGTCATTAACCGTACGATTCATTCTCTTTGCAACACCATTATGTTGAGGTGTCTTTGAAACTCTTTTCTCAAACTTGATTCCATGTTCTCTACAATACTCTTCAAAAGGACCTTTATATTCACCACTGTTGTCTGATCGAACAATTTCAATTTCTTTCCCTTTTCTTTTTCAACACTAGTATGAAAATGCTTGAAGACTCCAAATACTTGGTCTTTAGATTTCAAAGGAAATGCCCACACTTTTCTAGAGTGGTTGTCAATAAAAGTAACAAAATATGATGCATCACCAAGAGATTTACTATCCATCATACAAACATCAGTATGAACTAAATTAAGAATATTTTGCCTCATATGAGGACCAGTATTATGAAAAGAAACTCTATGTTGTTTTCCAGCAAAACAATGAGTGCAAGATTTTAGAGACGTACCTTTCACGTGAAGAAATTTTTTCTTCGAAAGTATGTTGAGTCCTTTCTTGTATAGCTTCGTAGGCATCTTATAGAGAGAAGTGGAACTTTGCAACCACTAGGGACCCTTTGGTGACTTTACATATACCACCACCACCACCACCACCGAAGTAAGTGTGATAACCATCAATATCCAAGGCTTTCACCGAAATCAAATTGAGACGAATATCAGGATCATGTCTAACATTCTTCAATTGAAGCTTGCAACCGATCCCAGTTTCAACCCAAACATCTCTCACACCGATAATTTTACATACTCCTTCGTCTCCCATTTTTACCATGCGAAAATCACCAGCACTATAAGATGAGAAGAAATCATGCATATGAGTAACATGATATGAGGCACCCAAATCAACAATCCAAGTTGAATCCTAACATGCAAGATTTATGGAATTATCATCACAAACAATGTAGACATTATTAACAGATGCAACTATTGTTGTATCTTTATCATTTTTCTTCTCTTTGTCTTCATCTCTTTCCCTTAATTGATCTATCTTAAGGAACCTACAATTTCTTTTTATGTGACCCGCTTTGCCCCAATGATAGCATATCACTTATTTTCTAGTCCTCGACTTGCTTTTTGACTTGCTACAACTTTCATCATTGTCACGTCTATGGAAGTTTCTAGATTGACTTCTCCCCCGTGACTCTGTACTAGTGCTTCTGACTTTGAGGAAGAACCAATCAAACCACATTCCTTTCTTCGAGCTTCTTCATTCAACATGCTCTCATTAATTGTTGACATTTTTAACTTTCCATTTGGAGCTGAATTGGTCAACGTCACAACAAGGACTTCCCAATTATCAAGAAAGGAACTCAACCATAACAACACTTGCAACTCATCATCTGATTTAATTTCTACAATTGTCAACTAATTCACTGAATTCTAGAAAATACTCATATGCTCTGCGATTGAATACACATCTTTGTATTTCATATTTTCCAGCTTCCAAATCAAGAATGCTTTATTTTGCACATTCTTTCGTTCATACAACTCTTTTAATTTTCGCCACATCTTGTTAGCATCTATTTCAGTTTCAACATGCGGATATACACTAAGATCCAATCACTACCTAATCAATGCCACTGCCTTTCTATTAATCTTCTTCCAATCAACATCAAATTTATCTACGGGTTTAGCAGTGTTACCCTCAATAGGATCATACAAATCTTTACTGTATAACATGTCTTCCATGTGAGTCTTCAAAGTGTGTAGTTAGAAGAGTTGAGTTTAATCATATTGGAACCTTTATTTTCCTCCTCCATTTAAATGCACAAATCAAATAAATGAGCTCTAGATACCACTTTGTTGGGAAAAACCAGAGATAATTAGCGATAACTATCCCAATAATGCAAAATATTTTTTCCCCCACCTGTGCAGATAAATGGCCAAACAGAAAAATACAATTCCAAGAGCAATAATAATTGGCAGAAAATTAAATATGAGACAAACACAATTTTAACGTGGAAAACATCCCTCAAATTGAAAGAATAAAAACCATGGGACCTAGTCTGGTAAAAACTTCCACTATAATAATTAATGGGTAAACCAAGAGTCTTCCTAATAACAATAGGGAATATCAATCAACAATAACAACCCTATAACAACCTTATAACAACCTTCCACTAAAGTGGGTATGCCAAAGTAACACTTAGAGAAAATATAACTACTCAAATTGTATATTAAAATAACAAACTCAGTGGTAGAAATAACCTATCAAAATTGTAGATCAAACGTAGCAAGTTTGCTACACACCTGTTACCACCACCGGAACCAAACCCTTATGTTTCGTATCTGGCAACCGTTCTCTCTCTATATCTGTTCTTAGGGATTTCTAAATCCCTTTTATTTCCTTCATGTGGGCCAAACCCATTCAAATTTTTTTTTCTTTTATTTCAATAATAATAATAAAAAATATTAAATAAAATTGGTGGGTTCCACTTGGGGAGTGAGTCCACCCAACATAGTGCAACAACAAACGCAGATTGTAGGCATTTCACAAAACAAGAACATAGATGACTCTCCAACCTTCATAAATGCAACATATGAGGAATGATTCATAGGAAATGGAAGTTAATGCAATGTTTATGCACATATTATGGAAAAATGGATCAAATTACATGTATTTGCTATAGGAAACATGGTTTTCTAGCAAAGCTCAAGACTAAATTTTTTTCTAATAATAGTCGTGGTGATCAAGATGATGATAAATTTGACGATGAAGGTTATGAGAAAAGTAACAGTACCAAAGAACAAGCACCTATTACTCCTGATAAGCTCAAGAGCATTATGTCATTGATTCAACATGCAAGCCTAGAAATAAGCCATTAAGCATCTTGGATATTAGATTTAGGGGCAACTGATATTTTTTTTTTAAGTTAACTACTTATCATGATATTTTCAAGATTAAGTCAATAACATTGAAACAATTAAATAGAACTACTATTTTTTTTCTCCTATTTAAGCAAGAACTATAAATTTTACAAACAAATTAAAAATTGACAACGAAGAAGATTGGTTCAACTGCATAAATGGGCTATACTATCTTCAAGTTTCACAACTTAGAAATAACAATATTCATAGAAACTACACTAATTAGGACCATTGCTTCTTCTACTCTTTGGCATTTTAGATTAGGACATATTTTAGGTAAATGCATTGTTGACACATTAAGTAGAGCTTTTGCTTATATAAGTTGTTATAAACACAATTGTGATATATGCAATTATTCTAAACTAAAGTGATTGCCATACCCTGTTAGTAAACACAATGCTTTTGCACCTTTTGATTTGGTACATGTTGATATTTGGGGTCCTTTTAGTGTCAAGTCTACACAAAACTTTAGTTATTTTATTACTATTCTTGATGATTGTAGGAGACATTATGGATTATTTTCGTGAACCATAAGTCTGAGACTAGATAGCATATTAAGAATTTTGTGACTTTGATTTTTACTTAATATACTACTAATTTGAAAATTTTGCATAATGATAATTGTATGAAAGTTTTGTGTCCAAAATTTTATTCATCAAAAGGAATAACCCACTAGACAAGTTGTGTTGAAACTCTTTAACAAAATGAAAAAGTTAAAAGAAAGCACCAACACGTACCTGTGTAGCACGTGGTTTATTGTTCCAATCCAACTTACTTAAAAACTTTTGGTCTTGTGCTCTTGTACATGTTGTTCATTTGATAAACAAGATACCTATACCTATTGTTGTTAAAACGGAGATCAATCAATCACTAAATCAAGAATGTTCTTGGTTTCTGTAAAGAAAACACATAATGATTGAAAATGAAACGAAGATTTTATCATATTGTAAAATAGAGAATGCTCTCCATTTTCTAACTAACAAAATTAAAGCTTTCTATGGTAAAAATGAACACACACAATTGTTAACCCAATTCATAGATGAACTCCTATGTATGGGGGACTAATTCGACTTCGAATTATCACTAATAATGAGATGAAAATGATTACAATGTTTCTACACTTGTGTGCTGCCGCTTTCTGCAGTTTCTGCAAACTGCAGGTTGCATTCTATATTCTTTACTCTCTATATGTTCTGTTTTTCCAACCCTGCTTGCTTTGGCTTATATACAAGTTGTTTACAATTTTGAAGTAACAAACAAAAATATTTACATCTAACTAACTGAAAACTAACTACCCAAAGCATATTTCATCTCAAAAGTGTTCTAATTGAGTACCACAAATTACAAATCTCCAACTTGGTACCAAATGAGAAACTTTAGTTTGTGATTCTTCAAATCAGATCATCTTGGTCCTTGATCTTAGTTTCTGGAATTGATATTATGCAAATTCAAACATTGCATGAACTTGCTAAACGTGTCAGGTTTTGTAAATATGTCAGATGGGTTGTCACTTTTGTGCACCTTTGCCACATTTATCTCACCCTTTTCAATGACATCCTTGATGAAATGAAGCTTGATATCTATATACTTAATTCTTTCAAGATACATTTGATTTTTACTCAAATGAATGGCATTTTTGCTGTAACAACTTATGCAAACAAACTCTTGTTTAACACCAAGTTCAATGATCAATCATCTCAGCCAAATTGCTTCTTTCACAACTTCATCAAGAGCAACATATTATGCTTTTGTTGTTATATAATGTCACTATGTGCGGAAGATTAGCTTTCCAACTGACTGTGTTGTTGAAGATTATGAACACATATCCTGTAAGAGATCTTCTTTTATCTAAATCTCCAGCAAAATCAGAGTCTACAAATTCTTGAACTGATTTTGATGATTATGGACTTTTGTTGTATTCCAAACACATGTTTTGAATTCCATTTAGATACCTTATAATCCATTTCACAGCTTGCCAATGACTCATTCCTAGATTTCCCATAAACCTACTTGTGACACTTACAACATGAGAAATGTATGGCCTTGAGCAGACCATAGTATACATAATGCTCCCCGTGGCACTTGCATATGTTATATTATTCATGTCTTCTGCTTCCTAGTTTGTATTTGGTGACATGGCTGAAAAAAGTTTGAAGTGAGCTGCCAGAGGAGAGTTGACTGCCTTTGATTCACTCATATTGAATATATTTATAGAACCTTTCCAATGTAGCTCTCTTGGGAAATTCTCAGTTTTCCTTGTTCTTTAATTATGCTGATTTTCATTCATATGATCCTCTTGGCTGGCCCTAAGTCCTTCATCTCGAATTCTTTCTTCAGATGGCCTTTTAATTTTTCTATTTCTTTCATACTTTTAGATGCTATTTACATGTCATCCACATATAGCAACAAGTAAATGTATGTTGCTGACGATACTTGTTTATAATACACAAAGCTATCAAAATTACTTCTAGCATAACTTTGACAGAGCATGAATGAATCAAACCTCAAATACCATTATCTTGGTGATTTCTTTAGCCCATAGAGTGATCTATTTAGCAAGTAGACCCAATTCTCCTTTCCTTGAGTCCTAAAGCCATTTGGTTGTTGAATTAAGATTGTTTCATTCAGATCACCAAGGAGAAATGTTGTTTTGACATCCGTTTATTCTAACTCCATGACAAAGTGTGCTACCATGGCTAGAATTATCCTTATAGACGCATGTTTGACTATAGGAGAAAATATTTCATTGTAGTCTAAACCTTCCCTTTGAGTGAATCCTTTTGCTACTAGCCTTTTTTTGAACTTGGGTGGTTCAACTCTTAGAATTCCCTTATTCCTCTTGAATATCCACTTGCTGCCTACAAGTTTGGAGTTAGTTGGCTTAGGTATGAGTTCCCATGTGTTGTTCTTCTCCAGTGATTTCAGCTCCTCAGTCATAGCTAAAATCCATTTATCTTTATCTTCAGATCTAATAGTTTCATTGTAGTTATTGGGATCTTCTTGTATGATCTCTTCAGTTGCATGTAATGCATAATTGATCATGTCTGCATAACCATATCTTTGTGTGGGTTTTGATGTCCTTCTTTTTTCTGTCCTTGATGAGGTTATAATCATCTGATTCCTTGTCTTGCTAAGCCTACTATTATTCTGAAACCAAGAATGTTCTTGGTTTATGTTGATCTTTCTCCTTTTCTGCTGCTTGCTCCACCTCAAGATCAAACCTCCCAACTTTAGTTTGATGTGAATTTTCATTTGCAGCATTGGTTAAGAACTTGTATAGGTCAACCTCATGAAACTTAACATCACTAATGATGATACATTTCCTATTTTTAGAAAAAAATATTCTATAATTTACACCACTTGGATATCTAACAAAGTACCCTTTCTTGGCTCGAAAGGCTAGCTTCCTTTAATTTACATGATAGTATGCAACACATCCAAATGCTTTTAGGTGACTGTAATTAGCAGCATATCCAATCCATATTTCTTGAGAATTTTTGAGCTCAATTATAGTTGAAGGACTCATATTTATCAAATAACAAGTTGTATGGACAATTTTTCTTCAAAACTGTGTAGACATGCCTACATTTGATATGATGCATCTCATCATTTCGAACAAGGTTCTGTTCATCCTTTCAACCAAGCCATTTTGTTGAGATGTGTGTCTTACAGTCTTATGCTTGTTCACACCATGAGTTTTGCAAAAACTAGTGAACTCCTCACTGCAAAATTGAAGATCATTGTTTGTCGTTCAGGTCTTGATACTTTTATCAATTTTGTTTTCAACCATACATTTCCAGTCTTCAAAGGTTTTGAGTGCTTCATCCTTACTTTTCAACAAATAAATCCATACTTTTCTACTATAATCATCAAGAAATATAATGAAGTACTTGTTACCTCCATGTGAAGCGATCTTGGTAGGGCCCCATATATCATTGTGAACATATTCTAGAATTCATTTTGAGCAATGTTTCCATCTAGAGAACTTGACCATATGCATATTTCCATACACACAATGCTCACAAAATTCAACATAATTAATCTTCCCACCTAGCATTCCTTATCTGTTTAGAACTTGCATTCCTTTTAAACTTACATGTCCTAGCCTTTGATGCCACATGCTAGCTTTGCTTGATGCTTGGACAGCCAGTGCTGCCATTCCTCTCACTGCTTGACCATTGAGAAGGTAGATGCCATGATCCCTTGTTCCCTTCATGATTAGCAATGATCTTATTATGACTTTTAGGGTGCCTTTATCTGCTTTGTATGAACAACCAACATCTTCCAACATAACTAGAGAAATTAAGTTCCTCTTCAGCTCTGGAACATGTTTGACTTTTGATAAAATCTTCACGGTTCCATCTTCCAGCTTCAGCTTGATTGTGCCAATTCCAACTACCTTGTAGGCCTATTTGTTCCCCATAATCACCTTGCCTCCGTCAATTTCTTTGTAGTCAAGAAACCAATCTCTATTTGAGGTCATGTGAAATGAACACCCTGAGTCAAGTACCCAGTCATCATCCATGATTGGAGTTGAATTTGCCATAAGAACTTTTATGTTTTCATATCTTTCAGAGGCTATAGATGCATTCCCATAATCATCATGACTGTTCGATCATTTATTTCCTTTGCAATCTGGGCATTCTTTCTTGAAATGCCTCTCTTTCTTGCATATAAAACATTTCATTTTAGACTTGTCATTTTCTTTATTCTTGAACTTATTCTTCTTGTTTTTGGTTCTTTTTCCCTGCCTTCGCCTAGACAAACAATCCTTCACCATTAATTTCATCTTTCCTATCTGAATTCCTCTTTAATTCTTTGGAGATTAGTGCATCTTGTACTTCTTCTAATGACAAAGAATCTCTACCATAAAGAAGTATATCACACATATTTTCAACAGAGCTTGATAATGAATTTATCAACACCAGAGCCTGATCCTCACTATCCCATTTTCATCAATATTTTCAAGATCTAATACAATCTTATTAAACTCATCCATATGATCTTCAATTGACCTCCTAGGTTGCATCTTGAAAGTATAAATCTTTTGCTTTAAGTATAAACGATTCGCTAATGATTTTTTCATGTATAAAGATTCTAATTTGAGCCAAATACCTGCTATAGAGGTCTCCAAACCTTGTCTCCAAGACTCAAAATTAAAGCGTTATGAGCCTTGTTCAGGATATCTTTCTTCTCCTTTTTGGTAGTGTGGGTGACATGTCATTCTATCCTCCGAATTCTTCTGCCAAACCTTGATGAACCAACAACGCTTTCATCTTGAGATGCCATAACCCAAAATCATTGTTCTTGTCGAATTTTTCAATTACATAATTTGTTGATACCATATTTCCTTTAAATCAAATAAACCCGTGCTCTTGATACCAATTTTTGTTAAAAACGAAGATTGTAACACCCCGATTTTTAACAGCGAGAGTGTATTTTTTTTTTAAAACAAAGGAATAAATAAGAAAATACCTTTGGATAAATATTTAAGTCATAACACAACGACAATTAAGTCAACATAATTTTCAAGCAGCGAAATAGTTTTTGAAATACGAATCCAAAGTATTTATACATCAAAAAGTGGTACATGGAACCCATCGAAAATAAAATGTCATGCTGACAATATTGGTATAGATACAGTCTTCCAAATTAAAATAAACACATCTCAAAAGAAAGACATCTAGTCCCTATACATCAACTTAATCTGATCATTCTACAAAAACTATACATCCCGAGTGATCTTCACGCGCCCCGTGAGATCCTCCTAACATAGCTCCAATCAGGTGTTCCCGACTACATTCTCATCCACAGGGTATGAACCGGTAGGATGATCCTGGTTCTCATCTGAGGGCAAAGCCCAGATTTCCACAATAGTGTAAAGGGTCACCAACCGAAATTAACAATTAATACATAACATTTAAGTTTTTAAATGCACAAAATAACATTTCCACTTAGCATGCACCTTAAAAGGGTTTCCATATGCTAAAAATTCATAAACAAGGTTGAAAAATGAAGTTTTTAACAAAATAGCACTGCTGTATTCGAATACAAGGTTGTTTTAGCATTCAGCAGCAAAAACAACATGTCTGTATTCGAATACAACCTTTTGTATTCGACTACACAGCAAGTCAGTAGCAAAACAACATGTCTGTATTCGACTACAACAGTCTGTATTCGACTACACAGTAAGTTAGTGGCAAAAACAACATGTCTGTATTCGAATACAGCTTTCTGTATTCAAATACATATCAGACAGCATCAGAAAAACAACAAAATTCAGCAAAATTCAGCTTTTTAAAGGGTTTCGAAACCAATCAACACTTACACACAAATCCAAACATCCACACTTGGCAATTATAACACAATCACCATGACGACTTGAGTTCAAACACTCAATCATAATCTTATCAAACATGACTCGTGTGCCAAGCACCCTAATGCAATACGTATATGCAAAAATGCATGGACTCAGAATTCCGAACCAAAACCCTCTTTGAAGGGCCGTAAATCATAATTGTACTGCCTATCACAGGCCGAAGTACTAAATTACCGAGGTGCTACCTATCACGGGTCATCATGATTTACTAAACACATGCAATCTATCACAGACCTTACACGACACGACAATCCTCGCAAGGATAAGATGAAACAGCAAATCACATGGAATCATCTCATGGCCCATCCGGTCACCACTAACACCATGGCCCATCTGGCCGCCATGTACTATAAAATGCATGAACATACTCTGACTCAATCCACAACAATCGTTTAGTAAATGCAGATACTAAAAGATTCCCCATTTTTAATACTCATTTAACTCTAACAATTCAGACGACAATCATTAAGTAAATGCAGATATTAAAAGATTTCCCATTTTTAATACCCATTTAACTCTAACAATTCGGACGACAATAATTAAGTAAATGTAGATATTAAAAGATTCCCCATTTTTAATACCCATTTAACTCTAATAATTCGGACGACAATCATTAAGTAAATGCAGATATTAAAAGATTCCCCATTCTTAATACCCATTTAACTCTAACAATTCAGACAACAATCATTAAGTAATTGCAGATATTAAAAGATTCCTTATTTTTAATACCCACCACTCAAACATATCAAATTTCCTTTCCTCAAAACCACATATAAATGAGTTAAATTCATTTTCCACAAAACACTCATCAATATCACCAAAACCCAACTCTAAAATTTCACCCATAAAAGCATTAAATTCATTTTCCCCCAATCAACACTTCAACCCTAAGAAATTTCTTTTCCAAACAACCACAGATAAGTCCCTAAATGCAAACTAAAAGTTTGGAAGGAGCTCTTACCTTAACGTTAGCTTTAACGAGCGATTACAGTATTGCGAGTAATTCCAATAAAATCTTCATTTGCGACGTCGCTTCTAAAGTTAGTTCACTAGCACCGTAGCATGGAGGTGAGCAATTTTCCCTTCTATCTCTTTGCAAAAAGAAGCTTAGATCTAGAAGAAAAGTGAAAGATTGTGTTTGACGGTTTGAAAATCCCTAACACCGTTTTTCTTCGTTTTCGAATCAAAGAAGAAGAATGAAGCTGAGAAATTCTTTGCTTTCTCACCCACCAAGCCTTGGGTTTCTTTTCTTGAAGAAAAAGAAGGAAAAAGAAAATGGAAGATGGAAGAAAGCTTCGTGAGGCAGGGATGTTTGGTTTTTGTTCCTCTATTTCTCTTTATTCCTTTTGTTTTTTTCTTTCTAACATATATATAATAATATATATACATATACCTATATATATATATTTATATTATACTTAAAATTCACCCAAACAAATATCTAACAACTCTTGCACACATTACTTCACTCACATCATAAACTATTTTGATGAAAATATTTACTCTCGTTGCAACTCAATTGATAGATACAATTTTCACCAACCCGAGATATTTTTAACAAAACTGCCCAGAATTATATTCTTCGTAACCTAAATAAATTATTCTTAGACAAATAATTTTATTTCAATTTCCAAAAATATATTTTCGGCATTTAACTCACTAAATACCGAAAACCGAGCTAAAAGGCTAAGAAATTCAACACAAAATACCCTAAAATTGTATAATTTAGGATTTAAAGTTAAGGGTCTTACAAAGATCAATCAGTTACAAAACCAAGAATGTTCTTAGTTTTTGTAAAGAAAACACATAATGATTGAAAATGAAAGGGAGATTGATCATATTGTAAACCAGAAAACGTTCTCTATTTTCTGACTAACAACATTAAAGTTTTCTTGCAAAATGAACATACACAATTGTTAACCCAGTTCAGAGATAAACTCATATGTCTGTGGGACTAGATCCGACTTTGAATGATCACAAATAATGAGATAAAAATCATTGAAATGTTTCTACACTTGTGTGCTGTAGTTTTCTACACTTTCTACAAACTACAACTTGCATTCTATATTCTCTACTCTCTTTATGTTCTGTTTTTCCAGCCTTGCTTGCTTTGGCTTATATACAAGTTATTTTCTATTTTGGAGTAACAAACAAAAGTAGTTACGACTAACTAAATGAAAACTAACTACCCAAAACTAATCGTGTTTCAGCAAGTGTATTGAATCATTGCAAATAATAAATCGGTAGTACCGAATGTCGAACTCAAGGATTGCATTTTTCTATCAAGTTGTATATAATTACTAAAACTGAACAAAAAGTTTCTGAATTGATTGAAATAATATTTAAAATTAATAACGGTAATAAATTGATCCTTTATAATAAGAAGAATATCAAGGATAAGTTTCACTTTGAATCCAACCTTGGTTTCTAATTTGATCCTAGTTATTAAATTCCTTCATTGAATTATTACTGAATTCTCTTTATTATTCTTGCCTAAATGTCTTAGTGACAAAACCTTTAATTCCAATGTAACCTCTAATCCCTTAGTGGATTTAAGATTATAATTAAGTTTTATGGTACAAGAATTGTCTTTTTAAACTGCTGCCTTTAGAACAAATTAATTGGTTTCATGACCTGAATCTATCCCTAGACTAGATCATGAGTTTCTCATTTCAAGCAATCGTAAATTTCACTTCTATTTCAAAATACGAATTGTAAAACATTTTATTGTTGGTCAAGAAATAAAAAACAGTAAGCACGTAGATGAGAAAAACAATTCAATAAAGTCATTCATATAACTAGAAATCAAATTAGAAAAATATGGGTTTCATCTTGTTGCACTTATCCCTAACAAATAGGGTTTAATTATTCATGATAGAGATATAAAAGATAGAGATTAAAAAAGAATTATAAGAAGGATTCATGAATGATTCTTGATAAAACTTCTCCAATGGTGTTAGAAACTTTTGGCTTTGACTTGCTCTACTACGGCACAAGTCCCCAAACTTCCTATTTGTCAATAAGATACCTAGAAGATGTTATTTATCAAAATACACAAACTGATTTTGTTTACACTCATCCTTAACAAATAGGATTTAGTTACTCATGATAGAGATAAAAAGGATAGAGATTAGAGAATAATTACAAGAAAGATTCATGAGTGATTCTTGATAAACTGCTCCAATGGTGTTACAAATCTCCGTCCCTAAGTTTCTCTACTAGGACACAAGTCTCCAAATTTCCTAATACTGAAAAAAAGAATCCTAAAAAGTGATAAAAATGTGTTTTATACATTCAGCCGCGTGTCACACGCCTTAGATGCAGAATTTGCACTTCAAGCGTAATTTGATAGAGTCTGTGGTGCATAAATGCGCACTAGGTGCGAGCTTTTGTGCTTCAGGCGCAAATCTTCTTCAATCTAATGTATAATGCATTTTTCTCCTCTTTTTAGTCCGAAGGTGGCTCTAATGCCTTTATAAAAGCTGCACCTATGGATCTTAGCTTTCATTTGCACATGGTTTTACTCCAACTAGACATGTACAACTCAAGATATGGCTGAAATGTGCCACATATGTCATGTTGATTTCTCACCAAAATTTAGCATTGCACTAAAACAAAGACACAACGCAAAACTAATAAAAATCTCTACTCAATCAAGGAAATAAGAACATAAACATTTATTAAATCCATGAACTAAAATCAACATAATATATCAAACAACTCCTTAAATTACTAATGATTAGAGATAAATAAGACTAAAAACAATTAAAAATAAGCATGTGATAAAGAGTCATCACAACCCCAAACTTAATTTGTTGGTTGTCCCCAAGCAACCGTTAATTTTATATTTGATACAGTTAAAAGCAAACTTAAACTCAATTTCTCAAATAAAATAAAACTCAATTTTCAAAGTTCTAACTACTACAAAACATTCATTATACTCCATGGTTGCTTACAGAAAAATCAACACCATTTTTACACTTAGCATTCATTCCTCATGTTCAACTATCTCTTTACACAATCTCACTAAAATTTCTCTCAAATGTTTAGAAATGATTATAAATTTATCATTCAAATCCTAGAATATGCATCATGCTATCATAGGCTTTAAAAAAAATTCTTGTTAGCATTCACAATTGCAACATATACATACACTTTTGGAGGACTTTCAGGTTGTAATGGGGTTTAGGTAAGGGTATGACATTTTGAAATAGTATTCTTTACATTTCAAATTTTATTCTTCCTCTTTTATTCTATTTTTTTTCTTCACATTTCATGGTGGACATTCTCAACCATTGACAAAAGAACTAAGAAGATGTTATTTATCAATGTACTAAAACTAATTTTTTTGTGAACTTAGAACTTTACCAAGATAAGATAAAATATTTTCTACCTAACTCCAACTAATGTGATGTAACTAAAGTCAAGTCTTTGGCTTGTAATGTGGCTAATAACTGAAAGAAAAGGGCAAGACTCAAAGGGGCTAGAAAATGATAAAAGTTGCATAGGGTAGTTAGGCTCAAACGACCAAATAAAATTTTCTCATTGTATGCATAAATTACAAGTGATGCAAGTCAAAATTAGTGCAAGTTCTGAAGGTATACAACAAAGAATTAGAGTGTTTAGGCCTTAAAAACTCACATTTAAGATAATAAGAGAGAATATGAACTGTCAAAATAGTGGCAAATATGTCATTGAAAAGTTTAAATTTTTATTTTTTTGAAAAATTGAAGAAAAGTTAGACTTCTACAACCACAAAGTAATCCACAATGTATGCATTAGTGAAACTCGTCGAATTAAGCAATGACGTAAGCCAAGAAATAAAATTTAATTTTCAAAATCCCAAAAAGAAAGCTTAAGACCAACTTCAAGTTGTTAAAAATTCTTCATCATAGTGCACGTTAACACACAATAAAAAAGAAACAAATTCAAATAAAGAAAATAAGATTACAAATATAAAAGTTACCTCTACCTTAGGATTGCCCCAACGAAGCGCTTCATTAAAGTCATTAGCTTGACACCTCAACTATTGTCAAGGTGGCATATATGACAGGAAGAACACATCAAATTCCATGAACTTGAGAAATAAATGATGTTGCTTCCATGTAATTTTCAATTGGACATTGATGAACAAGGAAAAGATTTAATGTTGAACTTCATCAATCGCTTCTTTTTTATTTTCCTCGTTCGTGTTCTTCTCTTGCTTATATCTTCTTCTACGACAACAATGAAGTCATCTTCAATATTAAACTTCTCCTCCATTTTCTCAAACTCAACCACCTGTTCAAATAAACTCTCAAATTGACTTTCAAATCCTTCAATTGACACCATGTTATTCTTCATAAATTCAACTAAAACATCCTTAATGTGAAAGTCTTTGTCATTTGATTATTTGGATAGAATTTTAGAAGGTAGAATTTGTTCTGAATCAATCTTTTTCATATAATACTCGCCCTCTTCTACTTTTATAACTTATAAATCTTCATATTCTAATTGTGCGACATGGTCATCAAAACAAGTACCATTCCTATGTCCTTCTCCCGAAAAGTCACACCTAATAGAACGCGTCTGAGGGTCATATTTTACAAATGTAACTCTCAAGATTTGTCCTTTAATTATGCGTAATATACCATATATAAGACAAGTATCACACTCTTAAAATAATTGTAGTAGAATATCATCATTACAATATTCCATGCTTTACATCGAATAGTTATCTCAAACAATGTAGAGACAAACCACTAGCACACGACATTAGCAGGCTCAACAAATAAAAATAGAAAATAAAAGAAAAACATTTTTTTTTCCAAAATTCAAAATAAAATAAAATAAAATTTTATTGCAGAGCAAAAAATTTCATTTAAGTATATAAATTATAACTCAATAGTGAGATGACAATTCTGGGCAACGGCGCCAAAAACTTGATAGTGTTTTTGCAAGTGTACCGAATCGTTGCAAGTAATAACAAAACGGTAGTACCAAGTGTCGAACTCAAAGATTGCATTTTACTATCGAGTTGTATTTAATTACTAAAATTGAACAAAAAGTTTCGGAGTGATTGAAATGATATTTAAAATTAACATTGGTAATAAATTTATCCTTTATAATAAGAAAAATGTCAGAGATAGGTTTCACTTCGAATTCAACTTTGATTCCTAATTTGATCCTAATTATTATATTCCTCTATTGAATTATTAACAAATTCTCCTTATTATTCTTGCCCTAATGTTTTAGTGACATAACGTTTAATTCTAAAGTAACTCCTAATTCCTTAATGGATTTAATATTAGAATTAGTCTTTATTGTACAAGAACTCTCTTTTTAAATTGTTGCCTTTGCAACAAATTTTGTTGGTTTCATAATTTACATTTATCCCTGGACTACAATATCATGAATTTTTATCTCAAACATATGTAAAGTCCACTTTTGTTTCAAAATACGAATCCTAGAACATTTTAATGTTGATCAAACAATAAAAAACATTAAACACAAAGATGAGAACAATAATTCAATAAACTCATTCATATAACTAGTAATCAAATCAGAAAAATAAGAGTTTCATCTTATTCCACTCATTCCTAACAAATTGAGTTTAGTTACTCATGACATAGATACAAAAGATATGGATTAAAGAAGAATTACAAGAAGGATTCATGAATGAATCTTGATAAAACTGCTCCAATGGTGTTAGAAACGGTTGTCTTTGAGTTTCTCTACTAAAGAACGAGTCTCCAAAAATCCCATTTATCAAAAAGATACCTAGAAAGTGAGAAAAACGCGTTTTTATACATTCAGCATTGCGCCATGCGCCCAAAGCGCGGAATTTACGCTTCAGGTGCAATTGAAATGTGTTAGGAATGTCAAAATGCGTCTCGAGTGCAGGTTTTGTGCTTCAAGCGCAAAACCTCTTCTATTTGACATATATTGTATTTTGTTTCCTCTTTTGATTCTGAATTTGTTTCTGGTGACTTCATGAAAGTTGTTGTTGTGGATCGTAGCTTTCATTTTCACTTGGTTTGATTTTATTTGGACATCTACAACTCTAGATATGACTAAAATACTCCACCTAAGCCATGTTGATTTCTATCCAAAATTCAGCACTGCACCAAAACAAAGAAACAACGCACAACTATGAAAAATATCTATTTAATTAAGGAAAGAAGAACATAAATATTTTATTAAATCAAAGAAATAAAATCAACAAAATATATCAAATAACTCCTTAAATTAACTAATGATTAAAGATAAATAAGACTAAAAACAATGAAATATATATATGATGAAGAGTCATCACAAACAAAAGTAGTTACAATTAACTAACTAAAAACTAACTACCCAAAACAGATTTCATCTCCAAAGTCTTCTAATTGAGTACCACATATTACACCTATTTTATCTGACAAATCTCCGTGATGTTTTGCTCTACTATACTTTATAATCATTCCAAATTTGACCATAGGGCAAGAAAATCAGTTTGTTTAGGTTATAGACTAGGAACAAAGTGTTTTATTCTCTATGACATATTAATAGAGAGATTTTTGTTTACAGGAATGTCAAATTTGAAGAACTAGTGTTTCCTTACAGTTCAAGAAACGATGATTCACATCCAAAATCAAAATATGAATACATTCAACTCTCTGACGAAGACACTAGTCCTAGTTCATCTATAAATGATGCAGTTGATGTTCAACATTAAATATGTTCACGACGACATCAATGGAGCAAGAGCAATTCCTAATTCAACAACAGTAGTGCAAGCCCAGTACAATAGTTAGTGACATCAACCTAACACGTGTTCCCAACCCTCCATTCAACTTGACATATTATGTTTGTCAAAAGAACAACACAAGTAACCAACTCACCTTATCTTATATCGAACTAGGTTTCATATTACAATTTGTCTCATGCACAGAGAGAATTCAATGTATCTTTGTCCAATGAGACTGAACCTAACTCATATGACGAAGACAGTTCAAACACCAACTAAAAGCAAGCCATGATTGCAGAATTAGATGCTCTCCAATCAAACAACACATGGAAACTAGTGCCTTCGCCACATAGAACCACTCTTATAGAATATAATTGGGTCTTCAAAATCAAGAGAAAGACTACTTTGACAATTTTAGTCTTATTACCTTGGTCATATAATCTTAATTGGTAATGATTTATGAAAATTGAAAGTTCTTAAAGAGATACTGCATAAATCTTTTGGCTTAAATATATAGTGCCACTCAAATACTTCTTGGGCCTTGTGGTTGCATAGTCCAAAAAGGGAATTTATCTCAATCAAAGGATAATATTGTCTTGACTTATTGAATGATACAGGCACACCCCAACCGAAATGACAAGTTATAATAGATTAATTGGAAAACTCTTTTACCTTACAAACAACATGCCATATGTTACTTTTGCAGTCCAGAAAATGAGTCAGTTCATGGTCAGACCCATTGAAACTCACCATAAAGTAGCAACTAGAATCGTAAGGTATCTAAACAAGAGTCCTTGCCAAAGGGCATTGTTTCCACGTAATTGTACTTTGCAGTGAAATGGTTTTAGTGATACAGATTGGGGGACTTGTAAAGATACAAAAACATCCATATCAGGCTATTTTTTTTTATTGGAAACTCACTCATTAGTAGGAAGACAAAGAAAATAGTTACAGAGGCCAAATCCTCATTAGAAACATAGTATATAGAACCTTGGTTTCAGCTACATATGAATTGCAATGGTTGTTTTGGCATATTTGAAGATTTCTACCACCAAGACTCTTGTCCTATACTAATATAACCAAAGTGCACTACATCTTGCATTTAACCCAGTCATGTATGAGAGGGCAAAACATCTAGATATACATTGTCATGTTGTTAGAGAGAAGTCACAAAATAACACAAGGAAGTTGTTGCGTGTTCCAATCCATGATCAACTAGCAGATTTTTCCACCAAAGCCTTGCCATAAGCCTGCCCATGAGTTGAGCTTACAAACTTCCAGTTAGTCAGGTCATGCACCAACCAGCCCACATCAACAAGCTACCAGTCAACTATGATGCATAGGTACGGGTATGGTACCAGAGTACGAGATACATTTTTTTAAGAAAAATAAGGTACAAATATATCAATGAAAGTTTGAAAATACAAAATCACAATAAAAGTTTAAAAATTAAACAAATTATGTTTAATTACAACAATAAATAAACTCAAACAGATAAATAATATTATATTAATCTATAAGAAAAAAATCAATTTCTCTCGCAACGAAATAATGATGGAAAAAAAGTATTGATACGGTACAAGTACCTGTGATGTACTCGGTATAAGTACTTTTCTATTTTAGAAGTAACATGTTTCATAGTGGGTTAGTAGCTAGTCTTGTGCCAGTCATGTAGTCAGCTTTATTCCTTGCTTACTCACAATTAATCCAGCTTAGTAACCAATTTAGTTAGTTAGCTATGGGTTAATAGGGTTAGTTATTTTGTTATCATTGTCTTGCCCGTTGGACCATAACACTTAATTTATTCTCTATATATATAAGGTTGCACATAGGGTTGGACAATCGGTCGGGTTCAGACGGATTCGGCTCTAAATATCCAATCCAGCCCAAACCGCGGTTGGCAGACTAAGGCCCATTTTTGACTGTTTTTATCTCGGGTTTGTTGATATACGAGTCACAGGTTTAATCGATTTTGCGGGTCGGGTTACTGGTTTCAGTTTGTATGGACTTTGAAAAAGAAGGAACTCAAATGATGTTGCATGTACCTCTATGCCTTTGTGAAGGATCCTGTTGCATGTACCCTCTTCATTTACAGTTGAAGAGAAGAAAAAGGAAAACAAAAGGAGGGTATTAGTGTCGCTGAACCGGTAGTGACGACGGCTTCAAACAGAACCAGTGGTGGCGGCGGCCATGGCTATGAACAGAACCGGTGGTGGCGGCGGCCACAGCTTCGAACATAATCGATGGCGACGACGACTTCGAGGTGTGAGTGTATGAGTTGAGAGTGATAAAATGAGAATGGGGTTTCCATTTTAGTGAGAGTGATGAAATGAAATTAGGGTTTCAGATTTTTAGTGAGGTGGGTTATTTTGGATTTGAGCCTATTGTTTATGGACTGGGAAAGGCCTTTTAGTTTTTTGGACAAGACTAGGAAAGGCTTTTAGTTTTTTGGACAGCATAGATATTAAAATATAATATTATTAATTTGAAACAGGCGGGTTCGAGTATCCGTGGTTCAAGAATTTTAAACCGAACCCGTCCATTATAAACCACACAAACTCATTTTGGTTGACCCGTGTACCCGCAGACCTGATCTTGCCCACCCGTTACAGAAATTGAGCCGCGGACGATTCGGTTTATTTTGGGCCTCGGGTTTTTGTCCAGCCCTAGTTGTACATTGCCTTTGTAAATGTAATATTTGATTCAAAGATTCAATAATCAACATGAGGTATATTTAATAAACACTTTCTATACAGTTTCCTTATACTTCAATCAATACAACTTATCTTAACTCCTATTCTTTCTATTTTTATTTGCTTTTCTTGTGTTTTCTTTAACTTTTACTTCTCTAACAATCTATTGTTTCATTTAATCCTGTGCGGAGTAGTTAAAAAATCCTATATCCAAAGAATATAATTTCCTATTTTTACGTAGTCATTTGAAGCAAAAGTAATCGGTATCAAGAGTTGTTAGGTTGGATTAACTTGTTAATTCAACATTAATTACACTATAATGTAAATTATTAAATTATATCTCATTATATATTCGTTGTATACTCAATACTCACTCATTTTAGGATCGACGGATCCTTACTTTAGTTTTCAACTAAAAATATTATATTTATTTATTAATTAATTAAACCTATTAATATGAATGAGAATAGGCACAGAGGCTTAAGGCCTAGCCTACCTCAGATTCAGTCCAGTTTTTTTTTAACAGTCAAGGTGAAAGTTTTTAAAATAGTCTATTTAGTTAAAAAGGTATATATTTGATTATTTATTAAAAAATATTAAAATAAAATAGACTTTTAAGTATGTTAGTAAGTCATATACCTGACTTCTATCAAGATCAAATTTAAGTTTAAAAAGTAAGTCTATAACAGGTCGTAAACCAAACTTAGACCTTAAACTTTTTGACAGGCCAGACCTAGGCCTAGCAAAGTCTAGCTCGGCTCAGTCTATTCCCACCCTTACCTATTCAACTTATTAAAATATATATTTTATTGCAATGGTCAAAGTTAAAAATATTAGTATCTTTTCGTTGCCTGAATTTGAACCCGAGTTATCAAATTCTTTAATCCTTAATTCATACCTACTAAGTTAGCCATCCACCCCACTTGTTAAAATAAATTGGATCGCCTTTTACTATATAATCTTACTTTCAACGGTTAACTCTTCACGTATTGTAGCATTTAATATTGTTTTATGTATCACGTACTTTTTGGTGGTAGCCTTGAAATAATTTTCATTCAAGGTATTTGATCAAATACAACAATGGCTATATGTTTATATATATAGTCTAACAATGCAAATTAAATAAGATTTGTAGAAAGGACACCCTGTCACAACGTGATAGTGGAGAATTACAGCCTGATTTAAGACTATGTCTACATTTCGTGTTTGACTTTCACCACCCCTTCGATATGATTATCATCCAATAAGAATTTAAAACATTCATTAATAAACATAAAATAAACCATCTTAAAAAATAAAAGGAATAATTTATTTATAGGAAAAGGTTCATTTCATTTCTTTAGCAATTATATCCACAAAATGAATAAAATAAATATTTCATTACAAAAGAAACCGCTAATAGTTTCTTTTTTCTCCAAAATCACCGCTAATTGTTAAAAAAGTGAAACTTTTAAATAGGCCAATTGTGTACCAATGCAAGGGCCATTTAAGCTTGATGAATGTGGTGTAAAATATTGCTTTCTTTGTATACCTAATAGCCAGCAATAAATGAAATGGTAAATTAAGATGAAGATGTGTCCATGCACTTGACTTTTGAACCCACGGTTTGATGCATAATTGCGACCGTCTTGGCTTTTTTATTTAATTTGTATAACTTGGCATGATTCTTACCTTTAGTGAAGGAATTTTTGAAGATAAATAAAAATTTATGGAAGACAGTGTTCCAAAATTCCTTGACGCATTACGCTAAAAATGACATTTAATAGTGCTCCTTTTACAACGCTTGCTAAACACAAATGTTGTTGTAAATATATTTTAAAAATAACGGAGCCTTTTATAGCGTTTTTTTGACAAGCGCTGTAAAACAAGCGCTGTTGTAGGGTCATATAACGTTTGCACATAATGTTATAAGGCTTTTACAACGCTTTTCACAAAAGCGCTGTAAAATGAAGCGCTTTCACGTATTATTTTACAACGCTTTTTTCACAACCGCTGTAAAATACATGCGCTTTCAAATAATTGAACTACCTATTACAGCGCTTTTTTCACAAGCGCTGTAAAATACACGCGCTTTCATTGAATTTAACTACCTATTATAGCTCTTTTTTCACAAGCGTTGTAAAATACATGCGCTTTCAAATAATTGAACTACCTATTACAGCGCTTTTTTCACAAGCGCTGTAAAATACATGCGCTTTCATTGAATTTAACTACCTATTACAGCGCTTTTTTCACAAGCGCTGTAAAATATATGCGCTTTCAAATAATTGAACTACCTATTACAGCGGTTTTTTCACAAGCACTGTAAAATACATCTTTCAAATAATTTTATACGTTGGGAACCCTCATATCCTCTACATCTTTCAAATAATTAAATACATGCGCTTTGTTCTACTCTGGGAACCCTCATATCCTCTACATACTGTGCGGCCATCTATGTTGTCTCATGTATTTTTTAATTTGTTTTTGTCAAAAAATCTTTAGTTTTTTAATAATTGAAAACTAAAAATTGTTATATATATATATATATATATTAAATCTCTTCTACTAGTCAAAAACTCATACCACATGATCTGTTCTGTTTTGAAATTGTTAGTTGATATTGGTTTCTTTTTGAAACTTGTTGATATGTTTTGAAAGCTTATTATTTTTGTAACTGCATTTATATAGGTCGTATAATATGGATAGGAAATGGATGTCTGCCAATCGATTGTCAAAAGAGTATGAAATTGGAGTGAAGGAGTTTGTTGAGTTTGCAGTGAAGAATGCAAAAGATCCAAATAGAGTAGTTTGTCCTTGTTTAAAATGTTGTTTTGGAAAACGTGTTAGAGAAGATGAATTAGAAGGACATCTAGTATGTCATCAAAGCTACACATGTTGGATAAGACATGGTAAGAAATAAAAGGAAACATTAATTTTGAGAATAGTTCGACATATGCTTCAACTGACTTCGATACAGATACATATGAGCCGGACCGAGTTGATGAGATCGCAAAAGCAGTTGAAGAAGATCTTCGAGATTGTCCTAAAATGTTTGAAAGTTTGTTGAGTGATGCAGAGAAAGAATTATATAATGGTTGTACTAAATTCACAAGACTGTCGGCGATATTAAAGTTGTACAACTTAAAAGCGAGTAATGGATGGTCTGATAAAAGCTTTACATAATTATTAACACTCATAAAATATATGTTGTCATATGATAATGAACTTCCCAGTCGAACCTACGAGGCTAAACGGATTTTGTGTTCTATTGGCATGAGTTACGAAAGGATTCATGCGTGTCCTAACGATTGCATTTTATTTCGAAATGAATATGAACTACTTAAGGCGTGTCCGAAATGCAATGTCTCTCGATATAAGAAGAAAGAATCTACTCCAGTAAAAGTCGTGTGGTATTTTTCTATAATACCAAGATTTAGGCGCATGTATCGCAGTGAAGAAGATTCAAAACACTTGACATGGCATGCAGATGAAAGAATTAGAGATGGAATGTTTCGACACCCTGCAGATTCCCCACAATGGGCAAAAATTGATCACGAGTATCCTGAATTCGGGATAGAGTCAAGAAATCTAAGACTTGCACTTTCTACTGATGGAATGAATCCACATGGTCTTCAAAGCATCTCACATAGCACGTGGCCTGTGATTTTGGTAATATATAACCTACCTCCATGGTTATGTATGAAGCATAAGTTTATGATGTTGTCTCTGTTAATTTCTAGACTCAAACAACCGGAGAATGATATCGACGTATACTTGACTCCTTTAATCGAAGATTTAAAACGTATGTGGAAGACAGGTGTGGAAGTTTATGATGGGTATAAGAAAGAATGTTTCAATTTGAGGGCTTTGTTATTCGGCACAATTAATGATTTTCCAACATATGGTAATTTATCAGGATATAGCATTAAAGGTCAATGTGCATGTCCTATATATGAAGAGAGTACAAATTGGATGCGGTTGAAACATTGTAAGAAGAATGTGTTTCTTGGACATCGTAGATTTTTACCTTATAGTCATGAATATCGTGGGTGGAGAAATGCATTCAATGGAAAATCAGAGGAAGGTAAAGCTCCTTTAAAAAAAGCGTTGTAAAAGGCACACCCAATATACGAATTTTATATGCACATTTTACAGCGCTTGTTGAAATAAGCGCTGTAAAATGTGCATAATAATGCATATTATGTGCACATTTTACAACGCTTTTTTAAAAAAGCGTTGTAAAATGTGCATAACAAACGCGCGTTATATTTATATGATTTATAGCGCTTTTTTAAAAGCGTTGTTGTATCTTTTACAAGGCTTGATTCCACAACGTTTTTTTTTGTTGTTAAAAAAGCGCTGTAAAAGGCTATTTTTGGCGTAGTGACGGCACACGTTAGCATGAGACAGGTTATGAAGAATTATATTTGTTTTTCCTCATCTTATTATAAAGTTCAAGTGCACCAATTTTAGACTTGAACTTAAGTCCAAATTCATTTTCAATAATAATTTGGACCGAGCCCTTCTTTTTGATAAGTAGAAGTAATTTGTGAAGGCGGAAAAGAAATTGTAATATATTTGTGTAAGTTGAATTTGTTTTAATTATTTATTAAAGAACTATTTTGGATTTGGTGATTTTCTTAAAACAGAAGTCGTAGCAATCAAATTTAAAGAAATTTGAGACAACAATAGAGTAAAGAGTGTAGAAGTAAAGTGACACAAACAAATTTATCCTCGTTTACCACTTAGTAGCTACATTTAGTCCTCTCACTTAAAAAGATTTTACCACTAATTATTCAAATATTTGAATTACACAATACTTGACCCTACAAGTTAGTCTTCTCAAAATAAACTTGACACCTACAGACTTTTTGAAACAAACACTACAAGGAACCTAACTTATAGTAACAGTACAAAGTCATGGGTTAAGGTATGAAATCCGTAGGTTTAGGGCGAAAAAAACATATATCGATATTTTTATATGTTGTCTTTAGTCAACATCTACATATGGTTTTTTACCGTCACTATAATCTATAGTCACAAACGTTTGTCCGTTGAACAAAACTAGAGTTTCACCTACGACTTTTGTACTGGGGACATAGAAACTTGCGTAATTTTATAAATTATGCACCTTTAGTTTTGTCTCATTTACTATACAGTTTAGTAACACTTGTATTCTGTAGGTATAGGTTTTGACAATAACTTTATTTTTTAGTTGGACACATATTTGTTATTTAGTAATTTTATTATTCAAAATTAATCAAATTACAATGTAAATACACAATTATATATATATATATATATATGAATCAACATAAAATAAAACTTAATATCATATATTCAAAATTAACATAATATCCTACAAACATATATGAAACTAAAAATAGTTTAACCATTTATAAATGATAGTACTTTAGAGTATTTACTAATCATAAAAAAAGACTGTCTTACTAATATAACAAAGTCTTATATAACAATCTCAAAAAACTGAAAGAAATCATGTCCATCTAATTGTCAAAACTTCATCCTCATCAACAAAATAGCTTTTGACCTTCACCTAAAAGAAATAAAAAAAATTGAAATGAAATACCATTTTCATTTTCATTTTCATTTTTTTCTTCTTCTAAACTAGGAGAATTGAAATGATTAGGAGCACTAGAATCACCGAGAATCTATCAAGAAAATAGAAGATATTAAATATAAATAAGATAAGCATTAAACCTACAAATCAACTTGTATGTTACATTTAAAGATAAATAATAAAATTGTATACTTGTCGTGCAACTTAGATTATGTCATCAAGGTCATAATATTTGCTTCCAAACTTTTCATATGTTTAACTCTATCACGTAACTCTTCATTTTTAGACACATAAAGTTTTGATTTTTTAGATTTAGGGAACTTGCCCATACACCGCACATGTCCCTTCTTAGAAGGTCCTTGTACTCGATAAAATATATCATTATTCCAAGACACAAAACCTTGTGTGTTTTTGAGTGATTGAGATGCTCCAACCTCATTACTATATTTGCTCAATTGTTTTTGACTTACTATATGTATTTCATACAAAAAATATTATTCAACATAAGGAATCAGTTAATGCTTGTTTGAGACATAATAGCATTTATGACTTACTTGTTCTTCACTAGAAAACCAACGACAAACCAAATCAGGATATTGATTTAGGTCAATCCTATCATCAAATAATGCAATTGCATCTTTCTTTTTTGTCTTACTTGGGTCATATGTTTTTGACTTTAAATCACTTTTCCATTACCTCCATTTCTCATTCAACCCAAATTAATCATTTATCTTGTTGAGTTATGTATTGGAGGAACAAGCTCAAATTTACTCTACATAATGAGAGATGTTAAATAAAATATTATAACTTTTGACATAAAAATAATTGAAATGTACAATAATAATGCCTCTATTATAACTTCAAAGAAATCATTATTTTCGTCAACTTCAAGTCTAACTAAATTAATAACATTTCGGGTAGTTTCACTTGTATCATGCATTATTTGCTCAGGAATTTCTTCAATTTTGTTAGATTCCTCATCACCCATATCATAGATATCCCTAATCTCATTGTATACATAAAACACATTTTAAGCATGTGATGCAAAAACAAATGGGTCATCGCAAATATTTTTTCTAATAAGTTTTAAAAATTTGAAATTTACAAGTGTCAGCCCAAACTTATCTTTCTTGACACCTCTCTTAATAGAACAACCTTGTACTTCCCAGAATAATCCAACTCAATTACATTAGTTAATTTTTCAAAGTAATCAATTTCATCTTTTAAAGTCTTAGTCTTTACAACTACTCCATTAATTTGTGTTTTCAGATATCCCTCTATTTCTCTTCATTGTGTTAAACCTGAAAATTTAATTGCATAACCAATGTATCTTTTCACTACCTCAGATGACCTATAAGCCAACCATGTAAATTCATGAGTAACTTGTGGACTCATTTGTTCCTCCAAGCGTTAGAAACTAAAACATTACATGAAAATAAGTAAGTAAAAAATCACTAAACTTTAAAATAATACAACTCTTATATGCTCCTCCTTTGTTGAAACCATTCAATAAATTTTTGACCATGTTGTTTATCAGTTTCAAGTTGTGATAATCGGCGCGACCGAGACTGTCTCTTAAGAACTATAATATGTTCTTTAAAAATAATAATAGTGAAGTTAAAACTGTTATACAAAATATAAATTTGTATAAAACTTAAATATGATTGATGTCTTACACTATAAATACAACAATTGCGTAAAAATTAGAAAGGACATATGTATATGCTTGTGCTAATTTTTTTTTTGTCAAATTTGGTTCTACTCACTCTCTTTTGTTTTGCTAATTGTTACTTTTGTTGTCTGTCTTTTACTCCTCAATGGTCTTCCAATAAGATATAAGAAAGTCACATTATCTAACAATGTAGAATCAATTTCATCATCATTCCTTCTAGGCCTATTTAACCTTGTTTCAACCCCAGATAGATATTGCAAACATAAGGTCAAGCATTCATTGTCCCAATAACCTTTTGCAATTGATCTTTTTTGGTATGCTTTATTATGTACAAAGGATTTAAGAGTTAGAAGAAACATAAAATTGAATTTATTTTAGATATCTATGCCTTTTTCATTAAACAAATTGGTAATCATAAAAGATGCATACCTCTTAATAGGATACATCTGTCGATATTGTACCAGTCCAAAAACCCAGGCTTCATATGCCAAATGAATTATCAAATGCACCATGATAGTGAAAAATGAAGGAGGGAAAATTGTTTCCAATTGAAAAAGTGTCACAACAATTTGAGACTCCAATTATGCTAGAAATACCACACTAAGTACCTTAGAACCAATTTCTTGAAGAAATTGCAAAAATCAACCAAAATTGAAGTGACATTATCTGGAAATGAACCCCGTAATACCGCTAGAATAAGTCGTTGCATCAAAACATGACAATCATAAATTTATAAGCCAAATATTTTGTGTTCCTTGATATGCATACAACATGGGATGCTTGATGAACATTCATCTGGAGTTTTTACATTCTTGAGGATGCTAAAAAAATCATCATTTTCTTTGTTAGTCATTTGATAGTATGCTGTTGGCAAAAACATTATACTACTTCTAAGGCTCGGTTGTAGGCGAAAAATGTTTCTTATGCCCATATCTACAAGGTTAGCTCACACCTTTTAATTATCTTTGGACTTTCCTTCTTGGTTTAACAATGTACCTATGATGTTATCACATACACTTTTTTTTTAATGTGCATCACATCAAGATTGTGGCGTAATAAGGCAGTATGAAGAAAATCCTCTTTTATTTTTCCAAGGTTATGCCCCATACGCTAGACCTTCTTCTCTAGATTAATCTATTTTCCTTAAAATATCACTCCCATCAAGTCTTATAGGAGGATTATTTAACTCTCGCGTTCCATCAAAATATCCACTATTTAACCTCCATTTATGGTTGGGAGATAACCAACAACAATAACACATGTAGCAAGTGTTTTTCAGCATGACATAACCATCATGAGGTTGTTTCAATACTTCAACATGATCATGTATAATGAATTTTAGTACTCCATCCAGACAGGCTAGCATATGCTGGAAAGTCATTAATAGTCCACATTATAGCAACACGAAGATGAAATCTTTTTTTTATAGGCATCAAATGTTTCAACTCCATTTTCCCATATCTCTTGCAACGTTTCTATTAATGGTTGTACGTACACATCAATGTTGTTTCCAGGACCTTTAGGACTAATAATTAGTAGTGATAACATAAAAAATGATTGTTTCGTGCACATCCAAGGAGGAAGTCTATATTGAATTACCATAAATGAGATCGTTGTTGGGAGCTCAACAAGTGTTTGAGATTGTTCAAGATGGCTATGAACAACTTGGTGTGAATCCAACAGAAAGACAACAAACAACTTTCAAAGATTGCAAGAAAAGAGATTACAAGGCATTGTTTTACATCCAACAAAGTGTGAATTCAAACAATTTTGAAAGGATATCAAAGGTATCTACATCAAAAGAGGCATGGGATATCTTGGTGAAGTATTACACCGGTGCTGAAAAAACCAAGAAGATCAAACTTCAAATGCTAAGAAGAAAGTATGAGTTACTACAAATGGAAAATAATGAGAATGTGATTGACTATTTCAATCGAGTACAGACAATCACTAATCAAATGAAAGCAAATGGAGAAGTGATGACCGAGGTGGTGATCATTGAAAAATGGAAGATCTGCAACGCACCCTAAAAGCTCATAAACTAAGGGTCAAAGAAAGAGATGAGAGACACACACAAACACAGGCTTTGCAAGCTACGATTAGCAAGAAGTCCAATCAAGATGGAGTAAAAACCAAGAAGTGGAAGGGTAAGCCAAAATGGCACCGGAAACAAGATCAAGATGAGGAGGTTGGAGGTTCATGAAGTCAGCAAAACAGTGATAATAAAAGCAAGAAACCATCTCGCAAAAAGAAGTTTGACAAAATTTATGGTCCAATGTTATAATTGTCAAAAATATGGGCATTTTGCAGATGAATGCAGATCCAAGAAAGTACAAAGAGATGATGGTGAAGCTCAACTGGCCCAGGACTTGGATAAAGTGTTACTGATGGCTTCTACAAGCATGGAGGATGACTATCCAGGATTATGGTATCATGACACAGGGTGCTCGAATCACATGACTGACCATAAAGATTGGTTTGTAAGTATTATGAGAAGGTGAAGAGGGAAATCATATTTGCAGAAAACAACACAGTAACAACTAAAGGTGTTGGCAATATCTTGATTCAAAGAAGAGATGACAAACAATCTTTTATATGTGATGTGTTGTATGTGCCAAATATGAAGAACAATCTACTAAGCTTTGAACAATTGCTAGAGAAAGGATACTCTATGAGTATGAAGAATGGACAAATATAGATGTTTGATAGTGCAAAAAGGCTTATCTTGAAGGCACCACTGTCCAAGAACAGAACCTTCAAGATTGAAATCCAGATCAATGAAAATCAGTGTTTTGCTGCAGAAATCAGGAGGGAAGACTGGCTGTGGCATCAAAGGTTTGGAAATATGAATTTTAAAAGTCTTCAAATGCTGTAGAGCAGTGACGTGGTGATAGGAATTCCAGAAAATTCAAGTTCCAAAGGAGATATGTGAAGAATGTTGTCAAGCTAAGCAGCATAGGAATCCATGTGTTATTATAATGAAGCGCGTCTAATTCAACAGACATGACCCTAGTTCAACGTGGAATGTTGAGGCCTAAGAATTGGACTGTGATTGCAAGACATGGCCAAAACAAATTTTTTGTGGTCAGGGGACATATTTTGATACAAAATAACATAGGATAAGGGCAACAAAATACCTGAATTTTGAGATGATGGTTTGTTGTTAAGAGATGGACGTATAAAATCATTCAAATAGTTTGAAGGATTAGATTGTCTATATGATTTATGAGCAGGATCAATATAATCAGAGCATGGAAAAACTGGAACAATGGAAAAACTGGAACAACAGATAAAGGAGGAGCGGATGAAACATCCTATGAGTCTACATAATAGTTACAAAATACATGAATAGTAGATGTGCCATGTGAAGGCACCATAAATTTATAATCCAAAGTACTAGAAGCGGGAAAAGAAGTAGGTAAGTGACTAGTAACAGATGAATCAAAAACATGATCATATGGAAATTGTTTTTCATAAAAGTGAACATTCCTTGAAAGAAAAATTTGTCTAGTATGAATATCTAGAACAATGCGACCTTTAGTACCAATCTTGAAACCAAGAAGCAGACATTAAGTGACTTGAGGATAAACTTTACCTTATTTATTTGTCAAAGTGGAAGCATAACAGAGACTTCCAAAAACCTTAAGATCAATGAGGACGGGAGGTACACCATCGAGAACCTCATAAGGTGATTTACCTTTCAAAAGGGCGGTAGGCAACCTGTTGATAAGAAATACAGCATGGCTAACTGCAATAGGACCAAAGATAATGAGGTACGTGAGAATGAAAAAGAATAGAATAACAACATTGAAGATAAGTCGATGTTTGTGTTCAACGACATAACTTTGTTGTGGGGTTTACACACATGAGGTTTGATGCATGCAAGATGTCATGTTAAGCCTAAAATTGAGACATTTAAAACGCCATTATCAGAACGAATAGCTTTAAGCTTGCAATCAAACTGTGTGGAAATTAAAGCAACAAAATTCTAAAATAACAATTTAGTTTCACCTCTTTTATTAAAAATAACCAAGTATGTCGATTGAAATTATCAGTTGGGAGAAAATAGTGATGATCATGAATTGAGCGGCAGATCTTGATAAAAAAATTTGAGGGTATCGAATATTATAATTTTAATTAATAAGTTAAATATAATATTGTATTGTATATTTGTATTTTAAATTGTAAATTTGCAATTTAAGCGCATAAAAAACTGCAAAACACAACAATAGAGAGGGGAAATGAGATTGAGAAATGGTTAAGTTTTGAACTGATGAAGCTATAGGTGTAACATCCTGTTGAACAGTTTAATCACCGGAAGGATGCTTTTCAAGTGTCAACGTTGAAACTTTACAGTTTTCATATTTGTTGAAAACTTTCTTCTTAAAAAATACATCAATTTTTTTATATTTAAGCATCGTATTGCTCTCAAAAAAATACATAAATTAATTACACAATACTAACTTAGTAACAAAAAAAAAACTAAATCACAAACACATTCAAACAAACAGTTTACAATTCTCAAAGTCACAATTCATATTAAAGTAAAAAAGTTCACACATTCACAATCTCACATCCATAGTACACTAATCAGAAAAGTAGTTCACAATTCACTCACTAAAGTTCACAATTCAAATTCCCACACTAAAATCATTCACAAATTCAAAAATACAATTCACACACTACTATTAGTTCACAATCCTAAACAAATCAAAACTAAAAAATTGTAGAAGGGGAAAAGAGTAACCGAGTAAGAACTTAAAAAACATAAGATGTAGATTGAGATAGTTAGAGACTGTGAAACACGATGAAGAAGTAGAGAGAGACGAGAAGGTGGTGGTGCTTGTCTCAAAGGAGGGAGATCGGAGAATGGAGATGTCAGATGCAAGAAGAGAGAATTTGAGTGAGAAACTGACGTCGTGTGGAGGCTACAATGAAAAGGGTTGAGAGGGAGAGACGAGCGTCACATGGAAGACGAGAGAGGGTTGAGAAGGAGAGACGAGAGATACTCTCGTCGTGTGGAGGCTGGTCAACCGCGAACGAGAATGCTAAGAGGGAGAGACAAGAGAACATATAAAAGAAGAGTCGAAGGGAATAGAGGAAGAGCAAAGAAGATAGGGATATGGGATGCAATGGTGAATAGGTTTCTCTATACCCTAAAAGTTTGATTGCTATTTTAATAACTTATCACTATTATTTGAATAACTTATTATTAATATTTATAAAAAATAAACAAAATAGGGGATGATGTAGCTCCCAATGGCTCCTTAAAAAGTTTGTCACTACATGAATAGATGCAATAGAAAGAGGACCCCATATATCTAAATGAGTTAAATCAAAAACCTTATAAGTTTTAGTATAATTATTCGGAAAACGGAGTTTAGATTGCTTAACAAAATAATAGGTCATGAGTCTTCATGAGTTTTTTATTTTAAGCATTTTGTTGTTAGTTTTAATTGATTTTTTATTTATTTTATTGTGTCTTTATTAAATTTTTATTTATTTTCCTGTGGCTTTATAGTTATTATAATAAATACAAAGAATTTTAATCTTTTTGAATTTGTTTGGATGTTTTGCTACTAACCCTTTCTAACTACAAAAATTCTTGACGTAATTTCGTTATGTTTTGATGTTACAAGTCAATTACATTAGACGGGTTATTACATTGGAGGGGTTATTGTAGACACAAAATGGTTTTTAGAGTGCTAAATTATCTTTTGTTAAAGCCTAGACCGCAACAGGATGAAATAAGAGTGTACTACGCCTACCCTCAATTAAGTTGCAGAAACAACTCCCTACCTTTGAGCGCATTAGAATAGTCTCACAGCAATTTGCACAAGCTTGTTGCACAATTAGTTTTAAAAGCAGCAGCGTATTGTGCTTCTATTTGGCGTAATGCTCATGCAATCATTTTCAAATTCTATTTAAGCCAAAAACTATTATTTAATTTATAGGGTACTGATCTTTGGATGCAAAGGAGAAGGCATTTACACTTTAAAGGAGACTTCGTGCAACTTTTAATGTGTCATTTTTTCTTTCTCAGTATTTACTATCAAACATGTATAGCTAATCTACTCATTGATTATGGATTAAATGAAATTCCTTAAATCTATGAAATTTTAGTTATTATGTACTATTTATTTAATGATAAAGTGTTCGATTATCCTTCTATTTTTGTGATTTAGAGTATAGATGGTGCAACAGATAAAAGGATTCAGGGTCACCTAAAATACTGTGCGAAGAAGTCAATTGACCCTTTTGTTGAAGCACCAAAGCCAAAACACTTGAAATTGAAGGAAGACGATCCATCATAAGAATTTAAGTCTTGATGGATGCAAATTGATCTATAGGACCTTTGAGGATAGATATGACCTGTTAAGTGTGATGGAGTTTCCTGAGAGATTGAGACATGTTCTTAGAACAGGAAATCACCATATTATAATTACAATATTATTGAAGTGATGAAAAAGACTTCTTGATCATTGAATATTAAACAAAGATATTTATGTATCCAATAACCCACATCATACACATTCAAATAACCCACATCATACACATTCTAAGCTAATTGGAGCCGAAATAATGTAAAACGGTTACAAAAGCTTAACTGAAGGTTATGTATGTATCCAATAACCCACATCATACACATTCAATAATATGTACTGATATACATGTTTGTTATCCAAACAAATAATCATAATATATATATATATATGTATATATATATATAATTTCAAGGTAGATGTATCCCTTAAAATTAAAATGAACTCGATGAACTAACACTAATGTCATGACTATCTCCACCACAAGGACAAATAAGCCCTAAAATTTTACTTTCCAACAGTATCACCGATTCATTAGTGGAATTTTACATTTTTTTTTAAAGTAGGTTATAATATATATTTTAAGTTATTCCATGTCCGATTTAACAAAAAAGAACTTAATAAACATGTTTCTTTTTATCCGTTTTTTGAACCGACTTAACAAAACTTGATGTTGTTATGTTGGTTTAGTTTACCCGACTTAAAAATCATAAATGTAGTCCAACAAATCATCTTTTAAGTCGGTTCGTTTGAATAACCGACTTAATAAATAATATTTTAAGTAGGCTCTTTCGAATAACTGACGTAATAGATAAAGAAAATAATTATTTTTTTAATAAATTTCTCATTTTGTTTTACTACTACTACTCCATGCATACATACAATATTTCGTACTGAATTTTAAATCAGAGTTTTGTACTTACAACCATAATTTTATATAACTAACTAATAACCAAAATATACAATAACAGAAGTTCATACAAAATATATAGTACAAAGAAGATGTCTCGCATTTTTTACCACTTTTGATATGACGGGAAAATCATATGCTTTACACACAAAATTCAAAGGTCGGGTTATGCTACGGAATTAGATGATTTAGATGTCAATTAACAAAATTACACTGTACCAATATTCAATACACACATTATCAAGCATTTCCATTTTCTTCAATTAATTACAAAATAAAATTCACACAATGTTCTAGAACTTAATTTGATTCAGATGAAATGATCTCGAGTCATCAATTATGTGAACAAAAAACAAGCACAATCAATTTACATACTTAAGTCCATGTATCAACAATAATGACTATTACAATATTAAACATATGTAACATGACATAGTAGTCACCCTTATAATTTGAAGCTTGTCTCTGAATCTAAAATTAAATATCACAAAAAAATGTTAAATATATAAAATTATTATAATATTATAAATCAAGTTATTCGTTTGTAAACAACTTAGTAAAATAGTAAATAAAATACTCTTCAAAGGTTCTACAATATATAAATAGTAATTAAAATCATGTTATAAAATGTATTACAATACTTATGAGCAATAAATAAATTAAATACTTACAAATTAACAACGAGACATTTTTTTACCAAAAAAACAAAACTTCCTGCCGTGTACAAAATAAACTTTGTAGTTGAATACAAACGTTTCTTTCCCACCACATGGCTAAAAGTAGATAAACTGGAATTAATTCCAATTCCCACATGATGAAAAAAAGTAAAATGTCTCGAGAAGCAAATGGTCCCATTTGACCGTTATACATTGCTAGGCTTCCTTCGCAATGCATAGAAATAGTACATTAAGTTCTTTAGCATTAATAATATGAAATTGCCAATGATGACTAAACAACAAACCTTTAAATATGTGTTATAGTCAACGTTCTCATTTATAAGCGATAACTATAATAAACAAATACTTACTCTATGAGATATGATTCTAGGTAACAAGTTCTTTTTTCCTGTACAACTTATTTTGAATGTGGGCTTGAACATTAGTTGGATCATTTTCAATTTGGATGAAACTTAGATCAATAAATCCATACACTTCACTCTTTTCCAAGTCAATACAACGACTATATAGATATCTAAGACATGAAACTTAATTTTCATTATTATTGAAATTCATATTTTACAAAATTTATAAATAAAACATACTTACTTTATCGAGACTTGTAAAATGGTGATGCATATCTCTTATTTATCCATACACAACTCAATAATATCTTTAAATGGAAAGGAAAAAAGTTATGATTGAGACAAAATCTCAAATTAATGTTTCGATGATAAATAAACGGTAATTAAGATTATAATTATGTGCACGTGCATGTGGGTATTTGATATGTTTGCTTGAATGTGTTAATCAAGATAGGTACCAAGAAAATCAAATCAGATCATAATAAAGAAGAAACAAAACCAAGTCAGAAAAACAAAGAACGTTCTTGACATTTCTAAAGGAAAACGAAGAACATTCTCATAAGTTCCAGAACTTTAAACAGTAATCAAATCAGATTTAGAACTTGCATATTCGTTTTAGTATGATCTCCATAATATGCAAGGATAGATTTCAGTATGAAGATCACTCCAAGAGGCAATGCAAAGACTATAATTCATACGTCATTAAAACAAAATATTCTCCAAAGTTAAAGCAAACAAGAAGCATAAATATTGACAAGTTTGAAAAAACAATCATGCAATCTTTAAAAGTCTGTATATGTATTGCAAAACATTAAGAACACTTCACATATATGTCAAGTTAAAGTAAAAACTCAGTTACCACAAAGCAAGAACGAAGATCATTCTTGATTTTCAAAAAGCAAGGCTGCCCAAATCCAAGAACATTCTTGCTTTATGATTGATCTTATCCACTCATTGTCATATGATAGTTGAACAACTTCCAACGGACAAATGAGTTGTCATGAGCTCTCTTGAAGCCTATGAGTTGTCATAAGGAAAATTAGTTAAGAGTAGCTTTGATGGAAAAGATTTTATTTCAACTAAGAAATCCCTTGAGTTACTTCACATTGATCTTTTTGGTCCTATCAAAACCACTAGCCTACGAGGTATGAAATATGGCTTTGTCATCGTTGACGACTTTTCTCGATACAC
Organism: Cicer judaicum; assembly: GCA_037974835.1. Taxonomy (NCBI): domain Eukaryota; kingdom Viridiplantae; phylum Streptophyta; class Magnoliopsida; order Fabales; family Fabaceae; genus Cicer; species Cicer judaicum. Next base: position 5,630,881 of record JBBPBS010000629.1, on the reverse strand, counting down.
ATGGGTGCTATTTTTCAAACAAAAGGATGGTGCCATTATTTCTTTCAAAACATTCTGTAAAAATCCAAAATGAAAAAGAATCCAACATAATCTTTGTGAGAAGTGATCATGGAGGGGAGTTTATTAATACATCTTTTAAAACATTTTTTTTATTAACTTGGTATCTTTTACAATCTATCTTGTGCAAGAACTCCTCAACAAAATAGAGTTGTTGAACGAAAAAATAGAACATTGCAGGAGATGGCAAGAACAATCTTAGAAGAATTAAATTTTGAGAAATATTTTTCGGCTGAAGCCATCAACACTTCATGCTACATTTTGAATCGTGTATCAATAACAAAAATCATAAACAAAACACCCTACGAAATATGGAAAAATAGAAAGCCAAATATTTCATATTTTCACATCTTTAGATGCTACTGCTACATCTAAAATAATAAAGACAACTTGGGAAAATTTGATGCAAAATCAGACAAAGCGATTTTTTTGGGATACTCAATAGAATCTAAAGGAGATCGTGATTTTAATTTAAAAAACAAAATTGTTAAAGGATGAACAACAAACGAAACAGTCGCACCAAATTGTTCTCCATGAAAAATGAGATTCATAAACAATCTCCGTTTCAAACTCCTCTCAGAAGCTTGAAATTAATAGGCGATCATCCACAAAATCAAATAATTGGTGATACAACTAATGGCATTAGAACAAGAATGTCATTTAAGGATGATGTTAACAACAACATGGCAATGATATCTCAATTAGAACCAATATCCATCAAGGAAGCTATAGTTGATAAATCTTGGATTGAAGCAATGAAGGAAGAACTCCTTCAATTTGAAAAAAATGAAGTATGGACTCTTGTTCCAGATCCACAAGATCAGTTCATCACTGGAATAAGGTGGCTATGTTGAAATAAGCTTGATGAAGAAGGAAACATAATTAGAAACCACACAAGGTTAGTAGCCCAAGGCTATAATCAACAAGAAGGAATAGATTATGATGAAACTTTTGCTCTAGTAGCAAGGTTAGAAGCTATATGAATCTATCTTGAATATGCATCTCATAAACTCATTAAACTTTTTCAAATGGATGTTAAAAGCGCATTTTTAAATGGTTTTTTAAGTGAACAAGTTTATGTTCGCTAACCTCTTGATTTCGAAGATCAAAATAGACCAACTATGTTTTTAATATCACTAAAGATTTATATGGTTTGAAACTAGCCCTCAACGTTAGTATGAAAGATTAAGCTCATTCTTGATCAAAAATGGATTTCCTTGAGGAAAAATTGACACAACACTTTTCATGAAAACAAACAAAAATGGTTTACTCATTGTTCAAGTATATGTTGATGATATCATTTTCGGATCAACAAATGAAAAGATGTGTGATGACTTTTCAAATCTTATGCAAAGTGAATTTGAGATGAGTATGATGGGAGAGTTAAGGTATTTTCTTGATTTACAAATTAAGCAACATAAAAATGGAATCTTCATATGTCAAGAAAAATACATAAAGGAATTATTAAAAAATATAAAATGAGTGAAGCTAAAATCATGACTACTCCCATACGTCCATCCTCTTTGTTAGATAATGATGATAATGAAAAATCAGTTTCTAAAAAACAATATAGGAGAATGATTGGTTCTTTACTCTATTTAACTGCAAGTGGACCATACATTATTTTCGTTGTAGGATTAGGTGCCAGGTTTCAATCTACACCAAAAAAATCTCACTTGATTGTTGTAAAAAGAATTTATTGCGATCTAGTAGGTACTATTGATCTTGGCCTTTGGTATAGCAAAGGTTCTCAGTTTGATCTTGTAGCTTACTGTGATGGGGATTATGCAGGAGATAAGATTGAAAGAAAAAGCACAAGTATAGCATGTCAGTTACTAGGAGAAGCCTTAATAAGTTGGTCATGCAGAAAACAAAGCACAATTGCTCTATCAACCACTAAAGTAGAATATGTTTCAGTAGCAAACTATTGTTCACAAGTGTTATAGATCGAAAACCAACTGGAAGATTTTCAAGTTATTCTCATATTTGAATCTATTGTGATAATACTAGCGATATTAATCTCTCCAAAAATCTCATCCAGTATTCCACATCAAAGCATATTGAAATTAAATACCATTTTATTAGAGATCATGTGAATAAAAAAGAATTTGAATTAGTCTTTGTTGATACAAAGAATTAGCTTGCTAATATTTTCACGAATCCTCTTGTTGAAGGAAATTTTATTTCAATCAAGGAACTACTAAATATCATAAAAAATCACGATCATAATGATTAAAAATCTATAACCAAAACATTCTGGTAGTAATGGAGAACGTTCTCCATTTGTGTGTGCTTTCTCAAAAACAACTCCAAAATGTTCTTCGTTCTTTATATAAAGCAAAAAATTCAAAAGTCAACTTCTGAACACGTATTGTTGCCACTCATCATAAAGTATCGACCACTCCACCCACTATTTCCACATCAACTCCAAACTTCCTCCTTCCCAATAAAAGTATGCTCCATCAATCAAAACCACACATGACACTCTCATTTTCCTCAATAAGCGTTTAGAAAAATTTCAAAAGTCATATTTCTTTTCATTAAATAACAACTTTCCACTTTATGCAAAAAAAAAAACATCTTCTCACTCTTCTTCATCCTTATCCAAGATTAATTTTCTTTCAAAAATGGTACGTACTAAAGTTTCAACACGAAAAAACCATAATCCCACAACACCATCATCATCTTCCTCATCATCTCCAACACGATCACCTTCACCATCACCTAAACCAACACCACCTCATTCTTCATCAGAAAGAACGTTCTCTGACCTAATGTCTTCCTCCTAAGAATGAAGCCCCTCTCCTATCACACCAACTCCTATTTTTCATCATTATTCCATTGTTGTATCAATGCGGAATTCCCACCATTCGTCAAACTCCATTGTTGTATCAATGCGGAATTCCCCTAAAAAATCTTCTTCCCAAAAGAAACCATCCAACTTTAATCCCTCCAAAACCAAGACAAAATCATCACTCAAGTCCTCTTCCACACTTTCAGATTTTCTTGCTTCAAAAAATTTGAAAAAACCTATGTTTGCCAAAAAAACCCAGAACGTTCTCCAAATAAATCCAGAACGTTCTTCAACAAAAATTCCAAACCCTGAACGTTCTTCAAACCCTAAAACCAAAATATCCAACAAACCACCCTCTTCAAAGATTCTTATTCCCCCTCTGATTTCTTCTCAAAACCAAAAACTATACAATGAAAAGTGGGGCGAGAGACCAATAGGTATTGGTCGAGTGTTTGTTTTTGAAAATTTACAATATGAAGGCACCATCATTCAACATCATACAGATGCTTTGGGTTGGACTGATTTTCATTCAACATCATACCATGAGGATAAACTAAATCTACAACATTTAGTCATCCATCACATGATCTCTGCCATAAACAATGACTATAAGAGAAACACTATTCCATATGGTATGGTATTCTCTAAAATCATCAAAAAAATTTATGTGCCTTTATCCACAGAATCATCATGGATCAAGATCTCAAAATATTCCCAAAAAAATATCTCACATATGAAACAACTTCAATTTCTTCCAAACGTAACCTCAACTCCATCATCAACCGAAGGAAAGAGGTCTAAGCGCCACTCTAAACTTCATACCGATTCAATACCACCTACAACTGAATAATATTCTCATTCTCACTAGAATGTTCCCCTTCATCCATAAAATGATCAACTAAATACCATTATTATTGCCCCTTACGCTACTCCAAATTCGCTCTTTCATGGTATGTGTCCTCATATGCCTCATCAACACACCTCTATCATGTCACCAATATTTGTCTCACCGCAGAAAACAAGTTCTTCAATTTTTGGCATTAGCCAATATCTGGTTTTCCAAGAATCTGATCCATCTATACCTCACAACTTTACCCCTACCAACTCTCACTCTCAGATTAATACATCTTTTGCCACTTTGTCAACTTCTTGCACCTCTATTGCACGTATTCAAAACATTCCTTTATTTACTCCTATTAAACGTGTTCAGCCTCCATTAAAAAATCCAAGGTGAAAAAAAAGGCTAAAAAACAAATAAGGCAATCTTCAAGATCATCATAGCCAGAATGATGCATCAGGATAAAGAAAAGGCTATTCTAAGAGATTGTATGACAAACCAGCTTGCTCCAAAGCTTGGTATTGAGCCACCCATATTGAACCCACCTCCAATTTTTCCACAAATTCAAAAGACATTCTTATCCTCATTCTCGGAGGGCTCTTCTCCATCATTGTCATTTTAGCTTTGTTGTTGCTCATGCTCCTTTTCTTTTGTGCCAAAGGGGGAAAAGTATAATCTAGAATTTAAACATCAGTAATCTTAGAAGATCCTAATTTGTATAACTATTTATGTAATGTTTTGTTGCTATGTATGAACTGATGATTATAATTTGAAATCAATGATACTATGTGTGAACTAATGACTACTGCTTTATCAATGAAATTGTTTTTGAACCATTGAGTATGAACTAGTAATTATTGTTTTATAATGAAAATCTTATATTGGTTCAAAAAGGATAACACATGTTGAGGGAGAGCTTTTATCTAAAACACTCTATATAATCATTAAAAGAATCAAAATTAAAATCTCAATTGACATGTTAGTCATCATCAAAAAAGGGGAGATTGTTGAGACAAAATCACAAATTAGTGTTTTGATGATAAACAAATGGTAATTAAGATTATAATTATGATTATGTGTATGTTGGTATTTCATATGTTTGCTCGAGTGTGTTAATCATGATAGGTACCAAGAAAATCAAAACTAATCATAATAAAGAAGAAACAAAACCAAGTCAGAAAAACGAATAAAGTTTGTGACATTTCTAAAGGAAAACGAATAACTTTCTCAATAAGTTCCAGAATTTTAAAAAGTAATCATATCAGATTTAGAACTTGCATATTCGTTTTAGTATGTTCTCCAAAATATGCAAGGATATATTTCAGTATGAAGATCACTCCAAGAGGCAACGCAAAGACTATAATTCATACGCCATTAAAACAAAAAATTCCCCAAAGTTAAAGCAAGCAACAAGCATAAATATTGACAAGTTTGGACAAAACAATCATGCAATCTTTAAAAGTCTGTATAGTATTGCAAAGCATTAATAACACTTCACATATAAGTCAAGTTAAAGTAAAAACTCAGTTACCACAAAGCAAGAATGAAGATCATTCTTGATTTTAAAAAAGAAAGGTTGCCCAAAACCAAGAACATTCTTACTTTATGATTGATCTTATCCACTAATTGTCATATGACAGTTGGACAACTTCCAACGGACAAATGAGTTGTCATAAGCTCTCTTGAAGCCTATAAAAGGGACTTCAAGATGAAGGAAATATTAGAAATCAAGAAAGCAAGAAATACTTCATTTGAAATCATATTCGAATTTTTTTGAGATTTTCAAACATCTTTCAGTTCAGTTCTGAATTGGCTCTAAGTTTTAATCACTATTGAGTTCCAATATCAAAATCTATTCTCAAATAGGAGTTGAGCATATTTAGATTTTATCATACCTTTTAAATAACCACTCTGTAAACTCAAGACTATTTTATTGAAATAGCTTTAAAAGTTTTTGTAAAAATTATGTTATGTGTGTGAAAGGTAGTGTAAATCTTTTCTAAAGATTGAAAGGTTCATATATGGAAATCCTTTCTAAGTTGAAAGGTAGTAAGTTGTACCAAGATCAAGATTAATCTGCAAAAGTTGTGTGAAAACCAAGATCATTCTTGCTTTGAACACTTAGTGGAAAATCTCACATTTGTGAGCACTCGACGTAACCCATATTGGGTGAACCAGGATATATTTGTGTGTTATATCTCTTCCCTTATCTATTTACTTCAGTCTTTCAATTATTCAGTTAAATAGATAAGTTAAAACTGTTATTTTCATTTAACCAAGAACGTTCTCCGTTTTATGGTTTTAGAACCAAGAACGTTCTCCATTTTCTGATTTTTACAACCAAGATCAATCTTGAGTTAATTTTTTCAGCAAATCTTAAATAGGTAAATTTACAATTCAAACCCTATTTCTTGTAAATTGCTACTTCAATTGGCATCGGAGCATGATCTCTAAAATCAACACATAAATAGTGTTATAAAATATCCAGAAAGAAAATGTCAAAAGCTAAATAAATTGATGAAGGAGGGTCATCAAACAGTCCACCCTACAGTGATGGCTCAGATTACTATTTCTGAAAAAACAAAATACAGTTATGTGGCGCATCATTACAGAAGGAGATTTCACGCCAAGGGTCAACCAAAATGATCCAACATTTGGTGAAAAGAAAGAAACAAATTGGACACTAGAAGAAAAATCTAACGTACTTCTAAACTTAAAAGCTCAATTATTCCTATCATTTTCTTTAAGTAGGGAAGAAAGTGAGAGAGTCGATGAATGCGACATTGCAAAAATGGTATGGGACACTCTACAAACTCAACATGAAGGAATAATTCATATGAAAGAAACAAGGATCGACATAGGCATAAGAAAGTTTGAGTTGTTTGAAATGAATGAAGGAGAAACTGTCGATGAAATGTACTACAGATTTACAACTATGGAAATGAAATGTGATCCTTAGGCAAGGCATACTCTGTACAAGATAGAGTAAGGAAAATCACGAGATGCCTCCCAATTATTTTGAGACCAATGATAATAGCCATAAGTCAAGCCAAAACCTCGAAGTACTCAATTTAAAGGAATTAATTGGAACATTGCGAGCACATGAGGTGCTATTGATAGAAGATAAACCAACAAAGAAAGGAAAAACAATTGCTTTAAAAGCCTCATAAGAAAGTGTGTCTCCACAATCAGAAGAGGAAATAGAGGAAGTTGGACAGGAAGAAGCATATGAAGAAATAGCTCTTCTTACAAGAAAAATCCAAAGAATAATGAGAAGAAAGGAGCAGATGAAAAAAGGATTTCCAAATAAAAAAGAAAATCTCAAAACTGAGGTAGATAAAAGCCAAATTACATGTTTAGGATGCAATAAGCAAGGACATTAGAAAGTTGAATGTCCCTTGAACAAAAGAGCACCACATAAATTCCCTTTCAAAAAGAAATCACATGGAGACTTAGGATGATTTTGATGATTCAAATTTAGAGGGAACAGAACAAGCCTACATATGCTTGATGGCTAACACATATGAAAATGAGGTAATAAACTATGAACACTGCATTTTATGTGAATAAATAGGAAAGAAAATTGATAATTTGATAAATGACTCAAATCTTGTTATCCAAAAATGCACCTCTTTGAATGAAAAGTTTTACAAGGCAAAAGAAAAAAATCAGATTATGAATGATGAACTTAAGAAAATCATTCAAAATCTGAAAGAATCACAGCTAAAAAACTATGACGATGAAAGACAAGAAAGTCAAGAATATTCTACAACACAAAAGAAGAACGTTATCCTTAAATCTAAAGTTGAACTTCTAAAAAATGATATGTCTAAATTCATTAAAAAACCTAAAACTTTTCAAAGAATCATGGGGTCTCAAATAAGAATTTTTAATAAAGGTGGTCTTGGTTTTGATAAAACAAAACTATATGAAAATTTCTTCGTACCTGAAAGAAAAGAAGTTGAAAGGTAGTAAGTTGTAACAAGATCAAGATTGATCTGCAAAAGTTGTGTGAAAATCAAGAACATTCTTGATGTGTGTTATAGTTCTTCTCTTATCTATTTACTTTCAGTCTTTCAAGAATGTTATTTGCAAAAGCTATTATTTGCAACTAACCAAGAAGGTTCTCTGTTTTCTGGTTTCAGAACCAAGAACATTCTCCATTTTCTACTTTTACAACAAAGATCGATCTTGAGTTAATCTTTTCAGAAAATTTTAAACAGGTAAATTTACAATTCGAACTCCCTATCTTGTAAATTGCTACTTCAACTAGTTTCACCATGTTTCAACTTAAAGTCTAAAGGCTTTGAAATGTTCATTGTTATTACCATCAACTGTTCAACATAATCTAGTTAAAAGTTTTGCCTTTTTGGTGGAACATCATCTTTCTTCGATATTTCAACAACCTTAGCCAACCAATTTAAAAATACTCAAGTACGTAAGTATAAAAAGACATGTGTAATGAATACCTTAATGGAAACAAGTTGCAAAAGTCTTTTTAGCCGTTGAATAAAATTTTTGGGGGATTGACCAACTTTTTTCACCTAATCAATGGACATAACTACTTGAGCATTTGCATTTAACACCTTGGTAACCACAACCCTCACCATATCATTAATTAGAAGTTGATTATGTATAGTGGGACCCAACTTTTACACATCAACATATGCCACTATATAAAGGCCTATCAATATACAAAACACAATATTCTAGGACATCATCATATTCATCTAGTATATGGGGCACACCATAACAACTACCTTTTGTGCTTGCATGTAAAGTGATATTAAGAGAGCGAACTGGGAAATAATTGTTTTGTTGAGAGAAATCCATAGATAATATATCTTGCATCACTTGCAATCTAATCACCTTAATAAGCTTTGCTTTTATGACTTCTATTTGGTCTCTATTCCTAATAGGTGGGGTACAAGATGGACGAGAATGTTATCCAAAGTATTATCGAATCCCCACACCTTCAACAATTTCCCCAAACATGACCAGGGTGTTTAGGTTCCCCAATGTCAAGATGTCTTGAAGTCCTTTTCGATATAAGTTTCTTTGAGATGTTTGTTCCACAAGAGAATCGTACGATATACAATTCAAACAAAATTATATTAGACTTGTTATGCGCAAATATGTAATTGATAAATTAGAATTACATATTTACTTACAATGTTTTCAACGATAAAATGTGTTTCTTATGAAATGTACTCTTCTAAAGGTATTTGTCGGACTCTCTTTCATCTCACATGGCATGATGGTGAAGATCAATGTGGAACATCAAAATCTCCAGCTAATTTTTTCATTTGTTTTATTTTCTCTTGCATCATCCTCTTGTCTGGAAATGCATATCCCGCACAAGACAATATCAAAGCGGGGGGGGTGGGGGGTACTTATTAAAAGACTCAATCAGTTGTGCCTTACTTCCTTTCTCCTATTATAAATCACAAATCAGTTAAAACAATACTAAAAAAAATTAGATCAAGCAACAAAATCATATATACGAGTAACCTGGAAGGAAGCATCCTCTTAGGTCTTAATGCACACATGACGAAATTCCTTGGCAATAAAAGGATAACATCAATAGGAGATTTGTGACTCCGGTCCCCATCATTTAAACATCTCTTTGTTAGTGTATCTTTAAATGCCCTCCAACATTCACCCATATATTGAAAACATTTCTTTTTAATAAATTCATTATTAGGAACATTCCATGTTTCCTACATTACACAACAACTAGAATTGTTAGTGTATAACAATACTATGATTAAGTACAATAGTATGGAGATAATTAAAATCACATTGATTGTTGTCCAATGTTTTTCTTCACATATTCATGTACTTCATCCCATTCATTGACAAATATACTGACTTTCTCTCGAGCTAGGAAAGCCACATGACCAACGAAAGCTTTCATGTTATCACCTATAGGTAGTTTAGTTGATTAATCAAAATCAATCGATAACTTCTCACCCTCCTTACACTTACGTGACAACTTTGTCATATGTATGCTATAACTACCTTTTTTTTGTGTTGAGTGTCGGTATTATTATTATTATTAAAATAAAAGAATGAAAGAAACAAAGGAATAAGGGTTTTATTGGGCTCGACCCATAAAGAAGTAAAACAAATAGGGATTTGATGGTGGTAAACGGTGTGTAGCAAACTTGCTCTGTTTAATCTACAATTTTAGTATGTTATTGCTACCACTGAATTGGTTATTTTAATATACAGTCTGAGTAGTTTTCCTTCTCTTAGAGTTACTTTAGAATACCCACTTTAGTGGAAGGTTGTAAGGTTGTTATTATTGTTGATTGAAGTTCCCTATTGTTATTAGGATAACTCTCGTGTACCCATTAATTATTATACTGGAATTTCTTATTGGATTAGGTCTCGTGTTTTTATTCTCTCAATTTTAGGGAAGTTCTTAACGTTAAAAATTGTGTTTGTCTCATATTTAATTTCCTGCCAATTATTTTTGCTTTGTGGGATTCTATTTTCTGTTTGGCCATTTATCTGCACAACTGGGGGAAAATATTATTTATTTTTGAGATAGTTATCTCTAATTATCTCTGGTTTTTCCCAACAAAGTAGTATCAGAGATCAATTGATTTGATTTGTGCATTTAAATGGAGGAGGAAAATAAATGTCCAAATATGATTAAACTCAACTATTCTAATTACACATTTTGGAAGACTCTTATGGAAGACATGCTAGACAGTAAAGATTTGTATGATCCTATTGAGGGTAACCCTGCTAAACCCACAAATAAATATGAAGCTGACTGGAAGAAGATGAATAGAAAGGCAGTGGTGTTGATCAGATAATGGTTGGATCTGAGTGTATACCCACATGTTGAAACTGAAATAGATACTAACAAAATATGGGAGAAGTTAAAAGAGTTGTATGAACGAAAGAATTTGCCAAATAAAGCATTCTTGATTATGAAGTAGGTGAATATGAAATATAGAGATGGGAATTCAATGGCAGACCATATGAGTATTAGTTTTAGAATATAGTGAATCAGTTGACAACTGCAAATATAAAATTAGATGACGAGTTACAAGTGTTGTTATTGTTGAGTTTCTTGCTAGATAATTGGGAAGTCCTTGCAGTGACGTTGACCAATTCAGTTCCGAGTAGAAAGTTGAAAATGTCAACAATTAAGTGTAGCATGTTGAATGAAGAAGTTTGAAGAAAGGAACGCGGTTTGATTAGTTCTTCCTCAAAGTCAGAAGCACTAGTTACAAAGTAACGAGGGAGAAGTCAACCTAGAAACTTTTATAAACGTGACAACTTTGAAAGTCATAGCAAGTCAAGAAGCAAGACGACGGCTAGAAAAGAAATGATATGTTATGATTGTAGCAAAGCGGGTCACATAAAAAGAAATTATAGGTTCCTTAAGACAGATCAATTAAAGGAAAAAGATGAAGACAAAGAGAAGAAAAATGATAAAAAATACAACAATAGTTGCATCTGTTAATAATGTCTACATTGTTTGTGATGAAAATTCAATAAATCTTACATGTCAGGATTCAACTTGGATTGTTGATTTGGATGCCTCATATCATGTTACTCATTTGCATGATTTCTTCTCATCTTATACGGCTGGTGATTTTGGCATGGAAAAATGGGAGATGAAGGAGTATGGAAAATTATCAGTATGGGAGATGTTTGAGTTGAAATTGGGATTGGTTGCAAGCTTCAATTGAACAATGTTAGTCATGCTCTTGATATTTGTCTAAATTTGATTTTGGTGAAAGCCTTGGATATTGAGGGTTATCACACTTACTTTGGTGGTGGTGGTATATGTAAAATCACCAAAGGATCCCTTGTGGTTGCAAAGGAGCAAAGTTCCACTTCGCTCTATAAGATGCCTATGAAGCTATGGAAGAAAGAAGTGAATGCAATTGAAGACGCATTTTCTGATTTATGGCATATGGGCCTCGATCACTTGAGTGAGAAAAAACTCAATATACTTGAGAAGAAAAAAGAATTTCCTGTGAAAGGTACGTCTCTAAAAACTTGCACTCATTTTTTTGCTGGAAAACAACATAGAGTTTCTTTTCATAATATTGGTTCTCATATGAGGCAAAATAATATTGATTTAGTTCATACTAATATTTGTATGATAGATAGTAAATCTCTTTGTGGTGCATCATATTTTGTTACTATTATTAACGACCACTCTAGAAAAGTGTGGGCATTTCTTTTGAAATCTAAAGACTAGGTACTTGGAGTCTTCAAGAACTTTCATGCAAGTGTGAAAGAGAAAAGGAAAGGAAATTAAAATGTGTTCGATCAAATAACAGTGGTGAATATAGAGGTCTGTTTGAAGAGTATTGTAAAGAACATGGAATCAAACTTGAGAAAATAGTTCCAAAGACACTTTAGTATAATGGCGTTGCAAAGAGAATGAATTGTACGATTAATGACAAAATCAAATGTATGCTCTCTCATGCAAAATTATTGAAATATTTTTGGGGTGAAACAATAAAAACTATAATGGATTTGATCAATCTTTCTCCCTCTATTCCACTTGATGGTGAGGTTCCAAATAGGAGCGTGGACAGGGAAATATGTCTCTTACTATCATTTGAGAGTTTTTGGCTGCATATATTTTGTTCACGTTGCAAGAGATGAGAGGTCCAAGCTTTATAGTATATCCAAACAGTGTATATTCATCGATTATGGTGATGAAGAATTTGGTTATAGATTGTGGGATACGGTTGACAAGAAAATTATCAAAAGTCAAGATGTGATATTTCTTGAAGACTAGACTATTGAAGATTTTGATTAAGCTGAGAAACAATAACCAAATTCTAGAAGTTACATTGATGTTGTGCATAAGTTTCGTTTAGAAACTTTTGTTGATGGGGGAGATGTAAAGGTAGCTGATGAGAATGTAACTCAAGATCATGCAACTTGATAGCGTTTCAGCAAGTGTACTGAATCGTTGCAAGTAATAATAAAACCGTAGTACCGAGTGTCGAACTCAAGGATTGCATTTTACTATCGAATTATATTTAATTACTAAAATTGAACAAAAAGGAAATAAGAACATAAACATTTCATTAAATCAAAGAAATAAAATTAACAAAATATATCAATTAAATTCTTAAATTAACTAATGAAGAAAAGACAAATAAGAGTAAAAACAATAAAAAAAATATGCATATAATGAATAGTCATCACAACCCCAAACTTAATCTATTGTTTGTCTCCAAGCAACAATTAATTTCCGATTTGGTGCAGTTAAAAGCAAACTTAAACTCAATTTCTCAAATCAAACTCAATTTTCAAAGTTCCAGCTATTACAAAACATTCATCATGCTCCATGGTTGCTTACAAAAAAAATAACACAATTTGTAAACTTTGGCATTCATTCATCAAGTTCAACTCTCTCTTCAAACAATCTCACCAAAATTTCTCTCAAGTGTTTAGAAAGGGTTATGAATTTATCACTCAAATCCTAGAAATGCATCACGCTACCATAGGCTTGAAAAAATTCTAGTTAGCAATAACAATGCAGTAAACACATACATTTTGGAGGACTTTCGGGTTGTAATGGGGCTTAGGTAAATGTAGGACATTTTAGGATAGTAGGCTTTCCTACTTGGAGTTAGGCATAAATTTCCAAATTATTCTACCATTTTTTTTCTTTTTCTTCACCTTTTCGTTCTGGAGATTCTCAAACATTAACAAAAAAACCAATAAGATATTATTTACCAAAGTACACAAGCTGATTTTTTCTTTTTTCTTTTTATTTCTTTTTGTGAGAATCACCACCCCAAACTTAAAAGGTTGTTATCCCATGAGCAACCCCAAACTTAGAACTTTATCAAGACAATAAATTTGAAATGTGGCTAGTAACCAAAATAAAAGGGCAAGGCTCAAAGGGGCTAGCAAAGGGTAAAAATTTCATAGGGTAGTAAGAAAGGCTCAAACGACCAAACAAAATTGCCACAATGTATGCATACATTACAAGTGATGCAAGTCAGAATTAGTGCAAGTTCTGAAGGGATAACACATGTTTGGATAATCACACAACAAAAAATTGAAGTATTTAGGGTCAAAAGCTCACAGCTAGGATAATAAGAAAGAGTACGAACTATCTAAATTATGCCAAACATGCTACTTTAAAATTTATTTAATGGCAAGTGACACTTCGACAACCAAGAAGTAATCAACAATGCATGCATTAGTGAAACTTATCGAATTGAGCAATGATATGAGCAACGAAATAGAGTTTAAATTTCAAAATTCCAAACAGAAAACTTAAGACCAAATGCATGTTGATAATAATTCTTCATTATAGTGCACGTTTATACACAATTAGAAAGAAACAAATTCAAATAACAAAAATAAGATTGCAAAAAATAAAAGTTACCTCTACCTGTGGGTTGCCTCCCACGAAGTGCACCTTTAAAGTCATTAGCTTGACGCCTCAACTATTATCAATGTCGTATATATGACAGGAAGAACCCATAACCCTTATTTTTCTTTTTGTTTGGTAGAAATTCCATGAACTTCAGAAATAAAAGATGTTGCTTCCATGTCCTTCTCAATTGGATATTGATGAACAAGGCATAGATTGAATCTCAAACTTTATCAATCTCCTCTTTTTTCTTTTCCTCGTTCTTCTTTTTGTCTTGCTTATCTTCGTCTACCATAACAATGAAATTATCTTCAATCTTCAACTTCTCCTCCATCTTCTCAAACTTAGCCACTTGCTCAAATAACCTTTCACATTGATTTTCAAATCTTTCAATTGAAACCATGTTATTCTTCATGAATTCAACCAAAACATTTGTAACGTGAAAGTCTTTGTCATTTGATTCTTTCGGTAGAATTTTAGGAGGTAGAATTTATTCCCAATTTATCTTTTTAACATAACACTTGTCGTTTTCTACAGCTTTGACCAAAAAACCTTCAAATTCTACTAGTTCGGCAATGTCATAAGAACAATTTCCATTGTTATGTGCTTCTCCGCAAATGTCACACCTAAGAGGTTGCATCGGAGGGATTTGAGGGTGATATTTGAAAATATAAAAATAAAAATAAATTTTTTTATTACAGAGCAATAGTGATATCGCAATCTCCGGCAACGGCGCCAAAAACTTGATAGCATTTCAGCAAGTGCACTGAATCGTTGCAAGTAATAACAAACCAGTAGTACCGAGTGTCGAACTCAAGGATTACATTTTACAATTGAATTATATTTAATTACTAAAATTGAACAAAAGTTTTCCAAGTTGATTGAAGTAATATTTGAAATTAACAACAGTAATAAAATTGATCCTTTATAATGACAAAAATATCAGGGATTAGTTTCACTTTGAATCCAACCTTGGTTTCTAATTTGATCCTAGTAATTGAATTCCTTTATTGAATTATTATCGAATTCTCTTTATTATTCTTGCCCTAATGTCTTAGTGACATAACCTTTAATTCCAAAGTAACCCCTAATTCCTTAGTAGATTTAAGATTAGAATTAAGCATTACTGTATAGAAATTCTCTTGTAAACTACTGCTTTGCAACTAATTTAATTGGTTTTATGACCTGCATCTATCCCTAGACTACAAATTCATGAATTTCTCATCTCAAGCATTCGTAAAGTCCACTTCCGTTTGAAAATACGAATCGTAGAACATTTTAATGTTGATCAAGCAATAAAAAGCATTAAGCACAGAGATGAGAAAAATAATTCAATAAACTCATTCATATAACTAGAAATCAAATCAGAAAAATAAGGGTTTCATCTTGTTACACTAATCCCTAACAAATGGGGTTTAATTACTCATGATAGAGATAAAAAAAGATAGAGATTAGAGAAGAATTACAAGAAGGATTCATGAATGATTTTTGATAAAACTTCTCCAATGGCGTTAGAAATCGCCGTCTTTGAGTTTCTATACAAGGGCACAAGTATCCCAACTTCCTAATAGTATTAGTATTAATATTATTATTAATATAAGTACTACTATTGGTAAGAGTATTAGTATTAGTACTAATACTAATATTAGTACTAGTATTAATACTCATATTAATATTAGTATTAGTATTACTATAAGTACTAGTACTACTATTAGTATTAACATTAGTATTAGTATTAGTACTAATATTAGAACTAGTACTAACACAAATATTAGTAATAGTAATAATACTAGTACTACTAATACTAGTACCAATATTAGTACTCCTATTAGTACTAATATTAGTAGTAGTACTAATATTACTACTTGCATTAGAACTAATACTAGTACTAATACTAATTCTATTACTAGTAAGAATATTAGAACTAGAACTGACACTAGTACTATTATTAATATTAGTACTAATAGTAGTACTAATATTAGTACTATTACTAGTATTATCACTATTATTTGTATTAATATTAATAATAGTAAGTAGTACTAGTATTAATACTAGTACTAAAATTAGTACTAATACTAGTATTAATATTAGTAATACTACTAATATTAGTAATACTACTAATACTACTATTAGTACTAGTACTATTAATATTAATAATACTGTTAGTACTAGTATTAATACTAGTACTACTTACTAGTACTAATATTAGTAATGATACTAGTAATAGTACTAATATTAGTAATAGTACTAGTATTAGTACTAATATTAGTAGTACTACTTACTAGTACCAATATTAGTAAGAATATTAGTAATAATACTAGTAATAGTACTAATTTTAGTATTATTACTAATATTAGTAACACTAATATTAGTACAAATAGTAGTACTACATACTAGTACTAATATTACTACTAATATTAGTATTACTATTAGTACTAATATTTGTACTAATACTAATTTTAGTACAAGTATTAATTTAACACTAGTGCTATTATTAATATTACTACTAGTACTAATATCAATATTAGTAATATTAATACTAATACTAATACTAATACTGATATTGATACTGATATTGATACTGATACTGATACTGATACTGATACTGATACTGATACTGATACTGATACTGATACTGATACTGATACTGATACTGATACTGATACTGATACTGATACTGATACTGATACTGATACTGATACTGATACTGATACTGATACTGATACTGATACTGATACTGATACTGATACTGATACTGATACTGATACTGATACTGATACTGATACTGATACTGATACTGATACTGATACCGATACTGATACTGATACTCATACTGATACTAATACTAGTACTAGTACTAATACTAGTATTAGTACTAATACTAATACTAGTACTAGTAGAAATACTAGAACTAATATCAGTATTAGTATTAATATTAGTATTACTATTAATATTAGTACTAATACTTGTATTGTAACTAATATTAGTACTATTACTAGTATTAATAATAATATTAGTACTAGTAATTAGTACTACTAATATTAGTACTATTACTAAGATTAGCACTATTTCTGGTATTATCATTAATATTAGTACTAATATTACTAATAGTAAGTAGTACTAGTACTAATATTAGTATTAATAGTAGTACTAGTAATAATATTACTAGTACTATTAATATAAATAATACTAATACTACTATTAGTACTAATATTAAAACTAATATGTGTACTCATATTAGTAGTAGTAATATTAGTAA
>JBBPBS010000629.1:5571133-5611491 GCA_037974835.1 Cicer judaicum | reverse complement strand
ATCAAATTGTAAAATAATTTACAAATTATAAATATATTATAAATAATTGTAAAATAATTTTATAATTTATAAATTTATTATAAAATAATATTATTAGATAAAGAGCATTTATGTCGATATTTAGGAGTGATTAGTCGTTTTTTTTATTGAATTTAATGAATAATAATATAAATTATTACCGTAAATGACTAATAATATTATAAAATAATTTATAAATTTATTATAAAATAACTTATAAAGTAATTTGATAATAATATAAATTATAAATTATTATAAATAATTGTAAAATAATTTTATAATATATAAATTTATTATAAAATAATATCATCAAGTAGATTTTGGAGGTATGAAAGAAATTGTGGAAGAAAAAAAAATAGAGTAGAATTAAAGGAGATTAGGTATTGATAGCATGATTGAGAGGGGAGAAAGAAGAAGAGGTCTACATCAGCTTTTTGGGTGATGTGAGAAATATTTGTATAGGTGGCATTCGGGAGTCTGTTTTAAATATATATAATAAATATTAGTACTAATAATAGTAGTACTAGTAATATTACTAGTACTAGTACTACTATTAGTACTAATACTAATACTAGTATTAATATTAGTATTATTATTATTATTCAAAAAAAAAGAAAAAAAAAGGAATGAGTTTTATTAGACTTGGGACCTAAAGAAGATAAATAAAAAGGGACTTGAAGAAGAGAAAGAAAAGTTTGATTCCGGTGTTGGTAACATATGTGTATGAATCTTGTTCTGTTTGATTTACAATTTTAGTATGTTATTCCTACGACTGAAATCTGCAATTATTTTTGCTCTATGGAATTATATTTTCTGTTTGGTCATTTATCCGCACAAATGTGCAAAAAATATTTCGTATTATTGAGATAGTAGTTATCTCTAATTATTTGTGGTTTTCTCAACAAAACTATCATTTACGGATGATACTATTGTAAGTAAAAATTATGAACAACGAAAAAATTATTTATGTAAAATTATGATATTGTACTATTTTTTTTCTAAAATTGTCATGTTTGTGTGTTTTCCGATATCCCTTCTTGATGATCATCGTGATTGACATACCCATCATCCTCTATAGTTTCCTCAATGAAACTACATACTTGTTGTGATAAAGAAAAAGTCTAAAAAATATTTGACATTGAATCTAGACTTTCATTAGGTCCATACATGTTTTTTGCCATACCTATCTCTACATTGGCCTTTGAATCTACTTTTAGTACCAGAGGACGAGTGATTGACGAATATCGTAGTTGTCTCACACCTCAAATTGTTGAAGCTCTAGTTTGTACTGCTAGTTGGCTTAAAGAATTGCATAAATCGTCTTCAATAAGTGATTCACTTTTAGTTGAGGATTTCAAGGAGCTTTAGATTTTGGAGGAAGGTAAGATTGTATAGACTTTAATAGTTGAGTATAAGTTAAGAATTGTAAAATTATGACTTAATAAGCAACTATTTTTTTTTTTTCTGAAATAACTTCTAAGAAATTTGGTGGTGCTTGATCGGATCATGTTTCTCTTGGTGAAGATCGAGAAGTGTTTAACTATATTTTATGCTTTTTAGCTTTTCAGTAGTCTTTCTCAGCAAGGTGCAATTACAAAAATAATGTCAATTATTGAGGAAATGGCATGGATGGATGTTATCTCCAGTGGCAAAATCGGGACCCTAACATTGAATAAGTTTTATGTTGATAAAAACTTGATTGAGGTTTTTGCTAAAGGTGTAGAGAAGGGCTTCTAGGACTGAGAATCAGGATGCCATTGATGCTACTATTGTTGAAATGCTTGCTAATCCAAATGAGGTAATTAAAACATCTATCTTAAATGCTTGTTAGAGTGCTTAAATGCTTAAATGTTCTAATGTTGGAATACACAAATGCTCTCTCTTTTTCTGATAGTGAATTTGGGATGAAGATAAAACATCTAACTTTTAGTTTTACTTTCAATTGGTCAGGCACGAGCGGGTGTCAGAGAAGTCCATTTTCTCCCATTCAATCCAGTAAACAATAGAACTGCTTTAACATACATTAACTCTGATTGAAACTGGCATCGATCTAGCACCTTGCTTTTTCTAACATTTTTTGTTGTTGTAATTGTTCCTGACATAGTTACTATATGACTTTAAAAGTTATTGACTCCATTAGTTACTTGAATCCCTTTATACTAGCAAAGGTTTTAAATTTGAGATGAGTTATAGTTATAGTTTTTTGTGGTTCTATCTTTTATGAAGGGTTAGGTTTCAAAATGTTACTTATACTTTTTTTATTTTTGGTTGGTTTGAGAACTTTATTGATTTTTTATAAATAGTCGATTTTTAAACTATGAATAAATGGTTTTTTAAAAATAAATATTTAAAAACAATCAAATTTTATCGCGTTTTGAGAAAAAAATTCGATTTTAAATTATAATTTTTCTAAACCAGTTGCATAACTAGTAACCGATTTATTTAACCATAACCAATTTTACAACCGATTTTAAACCAAATAATAAATTTAATTATAAATCTAAATCTATACATTGATTTTAAAATAAATATAAATTATTTCTTTCTAAAAATCAATCATGCACAAGCCTAACTACCTACTAAAGAACTTAGAGTTATTCTTATCACTAAGTAACAAAACATAGGTGGGGTAGGGTAAGGAATCAAAGAGTGATCACAATCTTATCTTAAAATCAAGATTTGATGCGCAGTGCATGTTTCCCATCTTCCATATATGTCACCCTCCATGCATGGAGAAATTGATCCTAAACCATTAGTATGATGCATGATTCATGGCATGAGTGGGGCTGCATCATCCAACAATAACAGAAAGTAGAGGGGTCTTGGTTAAATATAAAGCAAGAGAGTCCCCACAGCTTAGCCATCTGCATGCTTACCGCAAATATATCTTTTAATTTCTTCATCCCCACCTTAACTGGCGGCTTTGCCCACCACAACTACCACTTGTCTTAATTTGCTGTCTCCAAAACTAATTAATTCTTTTTATAAACTTTTTTTAAAATATTATATTTATGTGAATACAAATATTTGAAATTTGGTAAAAACGCTAGGACCCACAATATTTTTTACGCAGATGGAAACCATGCTAAATTCTAATAATTTATTATCAATTTATGATAAATAAATATACCTTTTTTATATATAAAAGAAGAGAAATGATATATTTTTATATATCAATTTTGTACGCAGTGGATACATTTTTTGATATTAAACACGGGACACTGCACAAAATACAGATAAATTGTGTGTTTAAAGATCAAGATGTATGACACAAATTATTAAAGAGAGAAAATATTGTTTTTTGTATTATATCTCATATTTGATGTCAAAAAGTGGGTTTATATGTTATTTCTCATATAAAAAATAATATGTGAGAGTACATTTATATGTGATTAATTGCTGATACTCAATGGTGCTACTAAGTATGTTTGAAGTATGCAACTATACAAGACCTCAAATATTAGACACCAATAAAAATTATTGGATCTATTTGTTTAAAATTTTAAAAAATTATTTTAATTTTATATTTTTGAATAATAAAAATGTTGTATATGTCGAAATTTGGAGTTGGGATCTTCTACTTTTAAGGAAGGAAACTGAGATAACTTTCTCTCTATTTCTCTCTTAATTTACACTTATTTCTCATATTTTAATTGTCATTCTCTCTTTTATATACACAAATACATTGAAGTTATTTTATATTTTCCTCTCTAAAGGTAGATGATCTATTTCATGAAATTTGAGGGTCCAACCAAAAATTTGTATATTTTTATCCTTAAATAAAAAATTTGTAGACTTTTGTTTAATATTTAAATTTAGACTATTATCTAATAAGGAAGTGAAATTATATTTTAAGCAATAACTATTTAATAATTATTTATATACATTTACAATTTTCATACACCTATTTAACATTTTTTTCTATAAATCTTTTTTTTTTTTGAATATCATGAAATTTAGCTAAAATAAGATTTTGTTAGGATTAAATATGTATTTTTGTCCTTGTAATTATAACCGTTTTTATTTTGGTTTATTTGTTTGGTTTCAGTCCTTGCAAATATAGTTTTATTTTAAAATAGTTATTTCATCCAACTTCTGTTACAAAAACTATAATACCGTTAAATCTAAATATATTTAAAATATAACTTTTTTTTAACCTAAACCCTCAATATAATTAAATTATAATTTTTTTTAACCAAAAAATTAACCCCAATATAATTAAATTATAACTTTTTTAACCTAAAATTAACCCCTAATGTTTCATTCTTCTTCCCTAAAAAAATATAAAATTAGCAACTTCAAAATGGTTTCTTTTAAAATTGTTAGTTCAAGTTTAGAACATCAATACTAACACATTAATTGCAAGATATCAATATGTATTATATTATCAAAGATAGAAAATATATTAAGATAATATCGATGAGTTTCTTTTCAAATTGTTGGTTCAATATTTTTGTAGTTTTTACCTTCTACAATAGTTGTTCTAGGTGAAACCTGTTTTGGAATTTATTGGATGACTAGATTTTTGGTGGAATTGGAACTACTAAAAATCAAGTTGGAAATATTAGTTGGAATTGAACAAGGATTAAATATGATAATTGATTAGTTGGAATTCAATTTTTGATAACGGAATTAATCGATTTATCATTTTAAACCGATTTTGAATCGCTATTTTCGATTTCACTTTTTCCATCCACAACGCAAAGAAAATTAAAGCGAAACAATCGAAAGAAAAAATAAACATTCGAAATTTTGTATTAATATTTATTTCGAACTCTCACCCTAATTTACGTATGAGTTTAGTTTTTTAGAGAAGAAGAATGATACATTTGGAAGAAGAATAATTAAGTATTTGAGGTTAATTTTAGATTTTTTTAGAGAAAAAGAATGAAACAATATGAGTTAATTTTATGTTAAAAAAATATTGTAATTTAATTATATTATAAAATTATTTTTAGGTTCAACACGCTATATTTTAATTATATTTAAATTTAATGGTGTTACAGTTTTTATAATGGAAGTTGGATGGAAGAACTATTTTTAACTGAAACTATATTTGCAACGATGTGAATCAAATAAAAAAATTTACGAGGATTAAAATTAAAAATAAGATATAATTTCAATGACCAAAGACATATTTAAATTTATTTTTCATTATTTTAATTTTAATGGTAGAATTGTATTTTATGAAATGAAAATTTATTTGAGATGCTATAGTTAAATTATTCTTGAGACATGGTTTTAAGGGAATACGAATATAGCTTAATTAACTATTCATGAGACATAGTTTAAAGGGAATATTGATAACGGTTGAAAATTCCATCACATACGTGTTGTTAATTTTTGTTGCTCTCCATTTTTCAAATTATCAATTTTAATATTATGTTGAGAGTGGAGATTAAAACTCTGATTTCTTTTTACTTTACTTTTTAACAGTGTCACCCTAAATATTGTACAATAAAATTAGCTGAAGTACTAACATTTTTAATGAAAATATCACATAATTTTAAAATTTTATTGCAATATACACAATTGAAATTTGAAAATTAGCTGAATATACACAATTGAAATTACTAAATTTAAGTTAAAAGATGCGTGGATTTTTAATTGGTGTTTTTATGTTACTTTAAAAAAAAATTATTCCATAAAACAATATAATTCTTTAATTTCTATTCCAAAAATCAAGATGAACCCCTACTTGTTTATTATGAGAATTAGAATCGGCCAAGTGGAAGGATTATGCAAGAAAATATTTACTAATTAACATTAACAAATGAAGGATTATGTAAGAAAATATTTACTAATTAACATTAATAAATGATCATCAATTGAATAATATTAATTACTATGTAAAGAAATAGAAAATGATATTTGTTAGTGCCTTAAACTATAGATCTAAACGCAAAAACTCGTATTAACATTAATTTATGTATATTATAAAGAATTATATTACTAAGCTGGAGGGACACCATAATATTTTTCAGTTGATTTGTGTTTGTGATAGTTGATTGTTAGTCTCTTCATATACATTTTAGTTTTTCTTTCAAATAGGGCACTTCCTTCTATAAGTCTTCAATATTTTTTTGACTAAAGCTACCAACATGGACAAATGATTTGAAATGTTTGTGCATTCCAAACATCCTTGGAGAAAACACTAACACCTAAAGTGCACACTTGACCTAAATGTTTAACTCCATCCAATTTTTCAATAACATCTTCTAGATAGGTATTAACCTTTGATAGAATACCTATAATGGCAACACGTTATTGATCTTAGACAAATTCTCGGATATTTTTTTTATGTTAGAAAAATAAAAGTCTGATTATTGTGATATATTTCAACGTCTTATGCACACAATCAACAAAAAAACATCAAAATATAGTCAACATCACACAATGAACAACAAACACTCCAACATTGAATAAAGACAACCAACTAGCTAGATGAATCAAAGATACATACATGTAAAAAATACTTTGAAAGTTTGCAATTAATGGCATGCTAATAGTTAATCAATGATACAAGGTCGTAATAACCCCAACAATGCTAACATTGAACAAAGACAGGTAGCTTGTTGGATAAATCCAACATACAAACATGTAGCAAATACTTTAAAAGTTAGAAACCATAGGCATGCTAATAAGTAATAAAAGATTCAAAGTCATAACAACACTCCAACATGCTAACAAGTAATAACTCTAGGCGACGGGCTAGATTAAATCCATCATACAAACATGTAGTAAATGCTCCAAAAGCAATAACAATGCAATCTTTTTTACTTATAATAATGATGATTTTTCTTTCTCCATTCCCATAGTTTCCACTTTTTGCCAAGCTTAATGATATAACCTCATAACAACATACATGTCTATTCAATTGTAACTCCTAACATAATAAAATAAAAATTAATATCTAACTTTTATGTATAAATACTTTAATATAATAAAAAATTAATGAAGCAACCCCTTCTTTCTTTACCCTTACTACCCCAAATTAAAGATTGTATTTTTGGTTTTGTTTAAAGATTGAGTTTTCATTAAACTTTAAGTTAAAGAGGCATAGTTTATGAACTTATGACAAAATATTTTATGCAATTAAAATTTTTACCGAAATAATTAATTGGCATCTTCTAAGAAAAAGACTCAACAACACATATAAGTCAATTTAAATATACTATAAATTGATTCATAAGTGATAAATAACTAAATAATTCTATTTTGAGTTGCATGAATCAACTTATACTTTGTATAAGTCGACTTCTCAAATTCCAAAAAATTTAATACGTGGATTTACACATGTGGTGAGTAGATCCACTTGTTCAAAATATAATAAAATACTCTCAAAAACTTTATAAGACAACTCGCATGCTTATGAGTTGATTTACAAAGTTCAAATTACTAGTTTTTAATGTAATGCACCTAAAGTTATGCATGATATAATGAAGTTTGACTTAATTGTAGTTTTAGTCTCCCTATTTTAGCTGAATGACGAAAGTAGTCCTCTCATTTTATTCATTTCCAATTTTTGCCCCCCTAACAAAATTTTGGTAAAAAATTTGATGAAATGTCATATTTTTTTAAGTCACACAATACAATTTATAATCATAGATTTCAAGTACAATTGTTGTATCGCGAGATCTTAAGGCATAATGTGGTTTAAATAAGCGAAAAAAAATTGAGATAAGTGTGTATCATAAGTGTAAAAACCAATTTCATTTAGATACAAATACAAACTATTGATATTCTGAAAATAACAAAGCAAATTCTATTATTTGTTTACTTGCTACTGTAAGTGTGTATGATATAAAGCCAAATTAGAATCTAAGGTTAGTAACTATGTATAATAGTAACATAAGTATTTGTGTCTTAGTATATAATAGGTATTCATGGGTTGTTCATTAGAAGAAACATTGTGCATACTATTAACTAATAGTCAAATAATTATAATTTGCTAGCAATAAAGTCAGTTATAATTTAGGAAGAGTACATTTGACCAAAACAAGAATAATTATGGTTCAAGTCATATATTTGATCCACATAATTAGTATTAATAACATTCTTTGACAGTCGTTATTTGTTAGAGGAAAATGTATGGCTTGGACAATTGTATCTTGATAATTTAGTACATGTAATTCAAAGCATCATCAATTACTTGTTATCATGTGTTATCCAAGAAATTCAAAGCATCGTCAATTACTTGTTATGCCTATGACAAACGTATCTTGATAATCTAATACAATGGTCATCAGTTGCAATAGAATATTTCCTTTGTAGCCACACTCTATCTGGTGAAGTACTACTTTTTCCTGAAAGATAAAGACAATGAAGCAATGCAACACGTAAATCAAGTCAAGATGTCAAATCCTACTGCAAGTACAAGATAAAACTTACAAATCTACACAGTAAAGTATGTAAAATCGAACAACTACAACTACATGTACGGTTGCAACAATTTTCTATCAATCTCAAATAACGCTTGTCTCAATGGCTATATCTTCAAGAGTATTTAAAGAGCATCATTTAAACAAAAGAAAATGATCATCATGATCAAGTCCATGACAACATCATGAATATTGTAGATCAAATAACGTTTGTCACTTTCAGATTGTTCACTTGAACATCCATGGGAAAGGATAAAAAAAAAGTGTTCATTAAAAGAAAATATTTGAAAAAGCTTAAATTAGTAAATAACTCTCAAATAACTCTCAAATAACTCTCAAAGAGATGATTTACAAATAAGCTTAAATTAGTAAATACAAGCTTTATTTAGATAAGTTTAGGATTAGTACACTAGTTTCATGATCTGTCAAATTCTTTGATTGATTTGACTCTTCACATATTACTTTTGTATTGAAGGTTTATGAAATTCTATGTACAAGATAAATCTTATGTGTAGCAAAAGTGTTATTTTCAACTCAACATTTTCAGTTTGTACTTTTAGCTTGATTTTGATATTTATAGCCGTTTTGGAATATATTTGTTGTCTCTTGTGTAGCCAAACTCCAAGATCCCCTAGAAATATTGTATAGAGATACTATACACCTTTACACTTGATAATACAGATAGAAAAAATCATAACTTATCTATTGGAGCTCAAAATTGTTTCACCTATCATAACTCTCCTTTATTGCCTTGACATTGGCTCTTTTGGTATTAATAAATATTTTCTTGATCATATGCATGAATTTATGCAAAAATCTTTATTTTTAAACCCAACACTTTCAATTTGTACTTTTAGCTTGATTTTGATATTTATAGTCGTTTAGGAATATATTTGTTGTCTCTTGTGTAGCCAAACTCCAACATCCCCTATAAATATTGTATAGAGATACTATACACCTTTACAATTGATAATACAGATAGAGAGAATCATAACTTATCTATTGGCGCTCAAAATTGTTTCACCTACCATAACTCTCTTTATTGCGTTGACATTAGCTCTTTTGGTATTAATAAATATTTTCTTGAACTTATGTCAAATGATCTACTGTTTTTTATTATCTTGTAGTCAAGTACATGTGTTGATAAATCTTTTGATCAATCTTGAAGGCATTAGAAATCTCTTATCGATAATATCTCTAAATATAATTAAACCAACTTGGGTAATATTTTTAAGGGTAATATTGTTCTAACAAAGTGTCACTTTCAAATATTTTTGTCTTACGACAAAAGGGGGAGAACTATATTACCCTTAGAAATATTACCCAAGTTTGTTTTACATTTAGAGTTTTAATGTCAACAAAATTATTTTATGAGAACAATATATTGGACTTCAAAGAGTATGAAAGAAGATTCGTGTTTTTAAAGAAAATCTAAAATTTGATTTGATTAAAATTTATAATTGAAGAAAATATAAACTAAGATTTGATTCAAAATTAGAATTGATGAAAATCTAAAATAACATTTGTTTCAAATTTATAATTGAAGAAAATCGAAAATAAGACTCGATTCAAAATTATAATTGATGAAAATCTAAAATAAGATTTGATTTAAATTTATAACTGAAGAAAATCTTTGACCAAGTTGAAAATAAAATATGGTCGAGATTTGATCAACATTTAAAGAAGATTTAGTTAAGATTTGAAAAAGATTTGATCAAAATTTGAAGAATATTTAATTAAGTTTTGATTCAAATTTGTAGAAGATTTGATCAAGATTTATCTACAACAAAATATGAACATAATCAATTTGAAGAATTTACAAACGCAATTTGAACAAAAATAAAACAGAATCAATCTGAAAAGTTTACAAATTCAATCTAAACAAAATATAAATAGAATCAATTTGAAGAGTTTACAAACCAAATCTAAACAAGATATAATTCAAAATTAAATAATGACTAAATTGAACCTCAAATTTTTCCGATAAATAGACACTCATGGCTGAAGGATAAAAACATAAAAAAGTAGAAAATAATGAAGAACTCAAGCTCAAAATTCCAAATTCATCTTAGAGTTCAAAGAGAGAAACACTTGTTAAGATTATAAATATTTTATTAGTGTTCTTTTCTTAGAGTGTGAGAGTTATTATTATTATCAGCTTTGTTAGAAGCAATTACTTAAGTTCCAATCTTTTTTATCCAACCCGATAGTGGTTTAGTTCCTTCTTCAATCTAGAGTTGTCAGGTTGTTAGGAGAAGATTTGGCTTGTAAGGTCAAGGTGGTTAGTTCCTTATTCAATATGGGGTTGTCAAGTTATTTGGGAAGACTAACTTGGAGGGTCAGGTGTTGAGTACTTCAAGGTACTTGAATTAGTGGATTAACGTCTTCTAAATGAGGGCACTGGATGTAGCAAAGTTAGTGGTGAACTAGAATAAATATATGTGTCAAATTATTTATGCTGTCATAGTGTCTTGCTTCTAAATCCGATTAATTCTTATCGAAGTAATTCATAAAAATTAATCAACCTTCATCAAATTAGCAAAAAGCTATCAAATTTGGAAAACACAATTCAACTCATCTTCTTGAGTTTGCATATTCATATGAGACCTTTGTGATTATTGTTTGGCTGGTTAGTACTACAAATTTAGAGGTTGGAAAATCTTTTATGTTCTTGCCTATTGTGAAGGAAATTTGGGAGGCTGCCAAATAAATATATCCTCATACTTATAATTATTCCTAAATTTTCGATTTCAAATCACAATTGTGGCTTACCAAGAAAAGAGAAAAGGATGTTACTACTTATTGTAATGAGATGATGACATTGTGTCAAGAATTAGATCTTTGTTATTATGATCATCGGAAGTGCAACGAAGACAATATTTTATTTATTAAGAGACAAGAGAATGACTGGGTATTCATGTTATCGGTTACCCTTAATAAACGTCTTGGTGATTGGAAAGGAAGAATACTGGGGAAGATTCTATTGCAATATTTCGAGAGAAAAACAAATAGAAGTTATAGAAGAGGCGTTACATGTTGGAAGTTATTCATAGCGATGAGCAAATGAGTTGATGACTCATTCTTGCTCTATAACTCAAAGAGGTAATTTTCTAAATATTGCTTGACTTAGTGTTAATCTCATTCATACTTGGATTATTGACTCTAGTGCTACCTATCATATGACCAAGGAGTCGAGTCTATTTCTTCTTATAGTCTTTGTGTAGTTAACAACAAAATTAAAATTGCAAATGACTCGTTTTTTAGCCATCACAAGAAACTGTTATTTATTAACCTTTGTTAACTTTAAAAGATGTTTCCAATTTATCATGTAAATTGTTTTCCATTATCAAGTTAACAAATGATATAAATTATCAAGCTACCTTATTTCACTCTCATTGTATTTGTAAAGATTTGAACACAGGCAAGATGATTGGCAATGCTAAAGAGAGTGGAGGATGTTACTATCTTGATATTGGACTCAACTTCAAATATTTTGGTTGCACTACTTTTGTTCACGAACATAAACAACTTGGAAAATTCAAGATATGAACAATAAAATGTGTTTTTACTGGATACTCTCCAACTTGGACAACTTGGAAACTTCTGTCAAAAATCAACCTTTTTTTAATGACATTCATCTTCAAGGGAATTTAATGGAAGATTGAAGTTTTGAAAATATCATTACTTTAGATGATATAGTGTTGTCACAAAATTATAAAACTTATATTGATGCACTAAAAGAAAATGCCCAAGAATCCCTATTGGAACTCAATCTGCTTATCAATGATGTTCCCACATATTCTAAGGCAACAATTTCATATCAAAACCACAATGAACAAATTCTTGATCTTGGTAATAATGAATGACAACTTGAAATACCACAACATAATTACTCAAATAAAGAGACACAAAACAAGTTTACTACCAATAAACCTTACATGAAAGGAAAATGTTTTTGCAGGACCGATTATTCGACCCTTCCATGAATAACCAATAAATAATCCAACACACCATCTTGTTACAAGTAAGTCTTCTTTTGTTCTTAAGAGTTATGCCAAGTATCTTGATATAGACCTTCCTTTTGCAATTAGGAAACCTATTAGATCATGCATTAAACATCATTTGTCTAATTATGTGTCATACTTAAAATTTTCTTCTTCATTTGATGTGTTTACCTCTCATTTGTTTGTTGTGGAAATTCTCTAAAGTTTCTAAAGTAGAAGAAAGTTGTTCTTGAAGAGATAAGAGCACTTGAGGAAAATCAAACTTGGAGAGTCATGACTTTACCTGCAGAAAACAATATTGTTGGTTATAAATGAGTATTTACTGTGAAATATAATTATTACAATACAGTTGAAAGATGCAAGGCATTCTTGGTTCTTATAGGGTTTACTCAGACATATGACACTGATTACCTGAAGATTTTTGCAACTATTGCTAAATTAAACATTATTACAGTTCTCTTATACTTAGAAGTGAGCTTAGATTGGTCTGTTAACCAACTTGATGTAAAAAAAAAAAATTCTTAATGGTAATTTGGAGGATGATGTATACATGGATAGTCCTTCAGACTTTGAAGACAAGGTTGGTTTAAATGTGTGCATACTGCAAAAAACTCTTTATACTCTCAAGCAATCCCTAATCAGTAAAATGGAAAAGATATACGTAGGGACAATTAGATATGTTCATGACCTTCTCCATTGTTGCTAAGATTGCAATTCTAATTGTATATGTGGATCATATTATTCTCACAAGAGATAACATTGTTGAGATGGAAAAATTGAAGAAAATTTTGGAAAAAGAATATATTTAAGATTTAGGGTTAAGATTTTGGTGCGCTTAAATACTTTCTTGGTATGGAGATTTCTTGCTCAAATAAAATACATCATAGACCTCTTAGAGGAAAATAGGATTAATAGACCAACATACAATCTTATGGAATTAAATGCTAAACTTTGGGACAAAGGAAGTTCCTTATTGATATTGGAAGATACCATAGGATGATTGACCTGACAATGCTTTCTATTTGAGTGGTGTAAGCTAATTCATGCATTCTCTCTCTGAACACATGGAGGAAATTTATCGGGTGATAAGGTACTTAAAATCCAATCCTGAAAAATGTTTGTACTTCAAGAAAACAATGGCAGAGAAGTCTCTATATTTACAGATGTTGAATGGACATAACCAATTACTGATAGAAATTCCACTACTGGATATTGTGCCTATGTTTGGGGAATTCTAGTTACTTGGATAAGTAAGCAAACAAGGTGTTGTTGCTCTAAACATTTCAGAAGTTGAAATCAAAGTAATGGCTCAAAGAATCTTTGAACTTTTGTGGATTCATAAAATCTTTTGAAGAATTGAAAATGAAAGTTGATTCACCCTTAAAATTGTTACGTGATAGCAAAGCAACAATAAATATAACTCACAATCTTGAGCAACATTATAGAACCAAAAATATCGAGATTGATCGCAACTTCATAAAAAAGAAATTTGAGCAACTTATATTTATACACCAACTTGGGGGAGATGTTGAAGAATCAAGGAAATTCTATTTGATTTTCTTTTATTTTGTACTATTTTGTTTTTACTTATTTTATAATTTTGTCATTATTATCATTGTAATTTATTTTCCTATATAAATAGCATAAAAATTATAATAATAAAATATAAAAATATTATGTCTATTAGTTTCTTCTGCATCCATAACATAGCTTACCTTTATCTCTTTTCCATTGCATCTTATTCATTCTTTGTTGTTCTTCTTGATTTATTTGGTAACCATTTTGTTTATGTAACTTTCTAAAACTCCTTATTGAACTTGCTCTCCTTCATTCTATTTTCTCGTTCGACTCCCCTTTTTGATGAGGACCTAAAATGAGTTGATTAAGAGGAAAAATAAAGAATATTTCAACTCAAGATTTTATAATTGGTTTTGGACCACTTTAGGAATTAGGTAAATCTTTCTTTAAGTATCTTGTAAGAGTCTCATTTTGAAAAACTTTACAAAATGAAATAGAATTTCTCTAATGAGAATTGTGAGTGAGATATGTCTCCTCTTTGAGTTGTTGGATTAGAACTTTCTTGAGTTTTATCAATGAATTTCTTACCATTGTAGCGATTCCACATTGGCTTATCAATCATCCTTGATTGTGTCGCCTTCTTCATCTTCTACATCTAACTCATGTTTGTTTGTTTCTTTTTACTTTTATTTTATCACTTTATCTCAAGAAATTATTTGGTTAGATCTTCAATCTCATGTAGAAGCACTCTAATCCACATCTTTTGGTATTCAAAGCTTGTCACCAAGTGGTAACAGTTGTTCTTAATTTTTGTTTTTTAAGTTTTTGAAGTTCCTGAAATCTTGGAAATTTTGAAAATTTAGGTTAATTTCTTGAAATTTGATCTCTATTTTTGTGTAGTCTTGAGTTGTTAGTTGATTATAAGTGTTATAATATGTGTGGAATTGTTTAATTTGATGATTTTTTACTTCAGTTTTTGTGAAATTCGAAATCAGAAGTTGCTAACAAAAAAAATTCGCAGAAAAAAATAAAATTTGCGTTCATCTTCTTCACTTGCAATTGTATGATCTTAAATTTCACTTCCAAATTTATTTTTGATGATATTTCTTCCATACAAGTCTGATTCTAGAAATTCAAAAGTCTAAATTCATTAGAAAAATAAGAGGAATTCAAATATGCAGATAAATATCTAAAAATAGAAGTGCTGCGAAAAAATGATTCTGCACAAAAGCACTTTTGAAAAAAAAGTATTTTGCAAAAATAAAATAAAATATATATACATATATATATAAATTCCAGAGTTGTTCTTAATGAAACATCAAACATCTGTTGCATTCTTCTTGCCTCTTTTAGGTATTGGAAGTTTGATTTTAGTATCTTACCTCCCACATACTTGGATCACTTAGTCATTTAATTCTAATCTTTCTTATTCCTTTTATAATCTTCTTGAGTGTGTCTTCATTTACCTAGTTTTCTTTTCTTGTTTGTCATTTTAAATTCTCTTAGTTGTGTCTTAGAGTTTTTCTTCTTGAAACTCTTGTGTTGATAGCTTTTGTGGACTTGTTATATTGTGTTTTGGTTCTTTGATTTGGATTCTTATTTGGGTTTTTTTTAGGAACTTGAAAGAGGAGTTTGAGTGGAAAAAGGCAAGAGTGCATATCATTGGAAAAAAATGCCATCATTGAGTAATTTATATTTCTTGAGTGTAAACACTTAGTGACTGGCGAGGGCCTTATTTTTTATTTTCGTATGTTCTTCTTATTTGCTTGATTATTGTGATACTCCTTGATTTGTTGTTTTTAAAATCAAGAGTGAAAGTGAACCAAATCCACTTTCTCCTAGAATCACTTATCTTATTGGTCACTTTACAAAAATATTGAATACTCAAATGAATGCCTTGAGAGAAGAGTTTGTGAATCAAAGAGATATGAGATCTCACACAAGAAGATATAGATGTTATGATGATAAGGAAATGAGGTATGAGAGGAGATTTAAAGAAAAAGAAAGAAGATGTCAAAATTATGATGAGGAGGAAATGAAGTATGAAAGGAGACATAAAGAAAAAGAAAGAAGATATAGAGATTATGGTGAGGATGAAATGAGATATGAAAAGAGTGATAGGGCAAAAGCAATGAGGCAAAGATACTTTGAGAGGGGTGATATGAAGTATACAAAAGAGAAAAAATACAAAGAATGTAAAAAGGAAAGCATATCATATGAAGAATATATTAGATATTTTGTATTGGATCTGGAGTATGTGAAATATCTTTATGAAAATGGATATACAAAAGAGGCAAGAAAAGTAGAAAAACTAGCCTTGAGAGAAAAAGAGAAAATCAAAGAAAAGAAAGAGAAAGAGGAAAAAAAAATAAGTTTGCCTTGAGAGAGAAAATTAAAATTAAAGAAAAGAAAGGAGAAGTGGAACAAAATTTGAGCAACAAAGAGCAAGAAGTTGAGTCTAACTATTTTCCTAACTTTATTGATTCTTATGTTCAAAATCTTGAAAATAGGTCTCCAAATGAGGAATGCTCACAATCCATTGAAGTTAAAGGTAATTAGTCAAATGTTTCTCAAAAGGATCATTGCAAGAAAAATCTTGGTTTGAATCATAGCAACTTTAATTCTTCTACTACTTTAATTAATCTTTCAGTTAAATTGTTTGACAAATTTCTTCCTCCTATGCTTGATAGGTTTGCAAATATTCATGTTAAAATGCCTAACTTGTGTTATTTCCATAAGCCTAATTTGAAAGTTGAAACCATGATGCATCAAATGTTTAATCCATATTATTCTTCTAAACTTGATTTGAGAATTATGAGCCAAGACTTGAATGATTTTCTTGATAAATGTGTTGTTGTGCTTTCTCAATTAACTTTGGTTCAGGACAAAAATTTTGAAGAATGTGTTGGGATTCTTATGAAACATTTGTTTGCTAACTTAAATATTTACTCTTGTGTTAAAAATGAAGTTAGTATCTTGAGATTTTCTATGAAGGGTAAATGTTTACATGTGGAATTAGTTGATAGTTACACTATTACATCTCTCCTTACTCTTTCTTTTATCGAAAAATATTTTAAACTTCCATATGGTGCTCCTAATTTGTTAGAGACTCTTGTTTTGTTTCAAAAACAACATCCATTTGTTTATGATAAACGGAATGTCCATGAGGCTCAACTTACATTAAAGCATTTGGAAATACAAAGTAACTTGTTCGTCTCTAATTCCAATCCATGAAAGGTAATATTGGTACTTAATGTCAATTTTGAGAGGTATTATTTTATACCTATCTTGAAAACTGCTTATATTGGAAATGAATATGTTGGATCGTTGAATGCAAAAAGTGGAATTGTGCTTCACCTACTTTAAATATTTAGTGGTTTTTCACAATTTCCATTTGATCCTGGTGGTAGCATTAACATTGTTCTTCATGTCTTTGACTTGTGTTTTTCTTCTTGTAGGTTATGATTGAGCTAAATTCAAGGTCGAATTTCTTCTAAGAATAAGGGAATGATGAGGACTTAAAACGAGCTAATTAGGAGGAAAAATAAAAAATATTTCAAGTCAAGACGTTATAATAGTTTTTAGTTTTATTTGAGTTTAATTTGAATTATAATAATTTTAGTTAAGTGATGTAAGCCCACTATGGGTCTAGATAATTGGTTTTTGGCCCATTTTAGGAATTAGGTAAATCTTTCTTAAAATACCTTGTAAGAGTCTCATTTTGAAAAACTTTACAAAATGAATTAGAATTTCTCTAATGAGAATTGTGAGTGAGATGTGTCTTCTCTTTGAATTCATGGATTAGAACTTGCTTGAATCTTATCAGTGGATTCCTTAGCATTATGGCGATTCCATATTGACTTATTAATCATCCTTGATGTGGCGTCTACTTCATCTTCTCCATTTAACCTATGTTTGTTTGTTTCTTTTCCATTTTATTTTATCACTTTATCTCAAGAAATCACTTGGTTAGATCTTCAATCTCATGTGGAGGTACTCAAATCCAGATCACCTTTGATTTTGTTCCAGTGCTTCGAAAAAATTGTTAGCCACATTTTCACATAATATGAGATTGTGCCATATTTTTTTCTCTCTCGGTCTATGCATGTTGCTTTTGTTTAAAAACACCATAATCCATTAATATTACCTTTATCACACATTTTTTCTCGCTCCCTTTAAATTTTTCATTTTCTCCTATTTTTATTGATTACATATTTTATTTTTCTTATATAATACATATAATTAAAAAAAAAAGCTATTTGTAAGATCCAACTTAACTAACAAATATCGTTAGGTTGGATATCATGTTGTGTCTATTTTTCTATATAAATTGTTGTAAAAATATAATAGGCTTAAATATAATTTTGATCCTTAATCTTATACCTAATATACATTTTGACTATTTTTTTTGATTCATTTTTTTTTTAACTTTATAAGTGTTGTATTTTAGTCCCTGTTGTAGAAAGAGAAACACAAGAAATGAGGGGTTTGAATTGTGTTAACTTTTTAGAATATTTTTTGCATGGCTAAACTAAACTGAAGAAATCAGAGCAGGTCAATAGAAGTAGAGCAGAAAGACACAACCGATTTATCTTAGTTCACTATCAAGAGGTATTATTTTATTGGTACTTAATGTCAATTTCAAGAGGTATTATTTTATACCTATCTTGAAAACTCCTTATATTGGAAATGAATATGTTGGATCGTTGAATGCAAAAAGTGGAATTGTGCTTCACCTACTTTAAATATTTAGTGGTTTTTCACAATTTCCATTTGATCCTGATGGTAGCATTAACATTGTTCTTCATGTCTTTGACTTGTGTTTTTCTTTTTGTAGGCTATGATTGAGCTAAATTCAAGGTCGAATTTCTTCTAAGAACGAGGGAATGATGATGACTTAAAATGAGCTAATTAGGAGGAAAACTAAAGAATATTACAATTCAAGACTTTATTATAGTTTTTAATATTATTTGAATTTAATTTGAATTATAATAATTTTAGTTAAGTGATGTAAGTCCAATATGAGTCTAGATAATTGGTTTTTGGCCCATTTTAGGAATTAGGTAAATTTTTCTTTAAATAACTTGTAAGTGTCTCATTTTGAAAACTTTACAAAATGAATTAGAATTTCTCTAATGAGAATTGTGAGTGAGATGTGTCTCCTCTTTGAGTTCTTGGATTAGAACTTGTTTGAATCTTATCAATGGATTCCTTACCATTGTGGCGATTCCACATTGGCTTATCAATCATCCTTGATTGTGGCATCTTCTTTACCTTCTACATCTAACCCATGTTTTTTTGTTTCTTTTCCATTTTATTTTATCACTTTATCTCAAAAAATAACTTGGTTAGATCTTCAATCTCGCGTGGAAGTACTCAAATCTATATCACCTTTGATTTTGTACTTGTGCTTTGAAAAAATGGTTAGCCACATTTTCACATAATATGAGATTGTTCCATATTTTTTCCCTCTCGGTCTATGCTTGTTGCTTTTGTTTGAAAACACCATAATCCATTAATATTACCTCTATCACACACATTTTCTCTCTCCCTTTCAATTTTGCATTTTCTCCTAATTTTATTGATTAAATATTTTATTTTTCTTACATAATACTATATAATTAAGAAAAAACAATTTGTAAGATCCAACTCAACTAACAAATGTCGTTAGGTTGGATATCATGTCGTGTTTATTTTTCTATATAAATTGTTGTAAAAATATAATAGGCTTAAATATAATTTTGATCCTTAATATTATACCTAATATTTATTTTGATTCATTTTGATTTTTTAACTTTATAAGTGTTGTATTGTTGTCCCTGTTGTAGAAAGAGAAACACAAGAAATGAAGGGTTTGAATTGTGTTTACTTTTTAGAATATTTTTTGCATGGCTAAACTAAACTGAAGAAATCAGAGTAGGTAAATAGAAGTAGAGAAGAAAGACACAACCGATTTATCTTAGTTCACTGTGAAGAGGTATTATTTGATTGGTACTTAATGTCAATTTCAAGAGGTATTATTTTATACCTATCTTGAAAACTCCTTATATTGGAAATGAATATGTTGGATCGTTGAATGCAAAAAGTGAAATTGTGCTTCACGTACTTTAAATATTTAGTGGTTTTTCACAATTACCATTTGATCCTGGTGGTAGCATTAACATTGTTCTTCATGTCTTTGACTTGTGTTTTTCTTCTTGTAGGTTATGATTGAGCTAAATTCAAGGTCAATTTTCTTCTAAGAATGAGGGAATGATGAGGACTTAAAATGAGCTAATTAGGAGGAAAAATAAGTCAAGACATTATAATAGTTTTTAATTTTATTTGAATTTAAGTTGAATTATAGTAATTTTAGTTAAGTGATGTAAGTCCAATATGGGTCTAGATAATTAGTTTTTCGCCCATTTTAGAAATTAGGTAAATCTTTCTTTAAATATCTTGTAAGAGTCTCATTTTGAAAAACTTTACAAAATGAATACGAATTTCTCTACTGAGAATTGTGAGTGAGATGTGTTTCCTCTTTGAGTTCTTGGATTACAACTTGTTTGAATCTTATCAATGGATTCCTTACCATTGTGGCGATTCCACATTGGCTTATCAATCATCCTTGATTGTGGCATCTTCTTCACCTTCTTCATCTAACCCATGTTTGTTTGTTTATTTTCCATTTTATTTTATCACTTTATCTCAAGAAATAACTTGGTAAGATCTTCAATCTCACGTGGAAGTACTCAAATCTATATAACCTTTGATTTTGTTCCAGTGCTTTGAAAAAATTGTTAGCCACATTTTCACATAATATGACATTGTGCCATATTTTTCTCTCTCTCGGTCTATGCATGTTGCTTTTGTTTGAAAACACCATAATCCATTAATATTACCTCTATCACACTCATTTTCTCTCTCCCTTTCAATTTTTCATTTCCTCCTAATTTTATTGTTTAAATATTTTATTTTTCGTATATAATACTATATAATTAAAAAAAAAACCTATTTGTAAGATCCAACTTAACTAATAAATGTCGTTAGGTTGGATATCATGTCTTGTCTATTTTTCTATATAAATTGTTGTAAAAATATAATAGGCTTAAATATAATTTTGATCCTTAATCTTATAGCTAATATTTATTTTGACTATTTATTTTGATTCATTTTGATTTTTTAACTTTATAAGTGTTGTATTTTAGTCCCTGTTGTAGAAAGAGAGACACAAGAAATGAGGGGTTTGAATTGTGTTTACTTTTTAAAATATTTTTTGCATGGCTAAACTAAACTTAAGAAATCAGAGCAGGTAAATAGAAGTAGAGTAGAAAGACACAACCGATTTATCTTAGTTCACTATCAAGAGGTATTATTTTATTGGTACTTAATGTCAATTTCAAGAGGTATTATTTTATACCTATCTTGCAAACTCCTTATATTGGAAATGAATATGTTTCATCGTTGAATGCAAAAAGTGGAATTGTGCTTCACCTACTTTAAATATTTAGTGGTTTTTCACAATTTCCATTTGATCCTGATGGTAGCATTAACATTGTTCTTCATGTCTTTGACTTGTGTTTTTCTTCTTGTAGGCTATGATTGAGCTAAATTCAAGGTCGAATTTCTTCTAAGAACGAGGGAATGATGATGACTTAAAATGAGCTAATTAGGAGGAAAAATAAAGAATATTTCAAGTCAAGACTTTATAATAGTTTTTAATTTTATTTGAATTTAATTTGAATTATAATAATTTTAGTTAAGTGATGTAAGTCCAATATGGGTCTAGATAATTGGTTTTTGGCCCATTTTAGGAATTAGGTAAATCTTTCTTTAAATATCTTGTAATAGTCTCATTTTGAAAATCTTTACAAAATGAATTAGAATTTCTCTAATGAGAATTATGAGTGAGATGTGTCTCCTCTTTGAGTTCTTGGATTAGAACTTGTTTGAATCTTATCAATAGATTCCTTACCATTGTGGCAATTCCACATTGGCTTATCAATCATCTTTGATTGTGGCATCTTCTTTACCTACTACATCTAACCCATGTTTGTTTGTTTCTTTTTCATTTTATTTTATCACTTTATCTCAAAAAATAACTTGGTTAGATCTTCAATCTCGCGTGGAAGTACTCAAATCTATATCACCTTTGATTTTCTACTAGTGCTTTGAAAAAATTGTTAGCCACATTTTCACAGAATATGAGAGTGTTCCATATTTTTTCCCTCTCGGTCTATGCATGTTGCTTTTGTTTGAAAACACCATAATCCATTAATATTACCTCTATCACACACATTTTCTCTCTCCCTTTCAATTTTGCATTTTCTCCTAATTTTATTGATTAAATATTTTATTTTTCTTATATAATACTATATAATTAAGAAAAAACAATTTGTAAGATTCAACTCAACTAACAAATGTCGTTAGGTTGGATATCATGTCTTGTCTATTTTTTTATATAAATTGTTGTAAAAATATAATAGACTTAAATATAATTTTGATCCTTAATCTTATACCTAATATTCATTTTGATTATTTATTTTGATTCATTTTGATTTTTTAACTTTATAAGTGTTGTATTTTAGTCCCTGTTGTAGAAAGAGAGACACAAGAAATGAGGGGTTTGAATTGTGTTTACTTTTTAAAATATTTTTTGCATGGCTAAACTAAACTGAAGAAATCAGGACATGTAAATAGAAGTAGAGCAGAAAGACACAACCGATTTATCCTAGTTCACAACCAACTTGGTAGCTACGTCCCTTCAACTTGAAAGATGTAATCCATTAATTTACAACATAATTAAACTTATACTTGAACACCTACTAGTCATATTCACTGAGTTCAATCTTCTCAACCTTCTAGCTTAGTATAGTCAAAGTGTTGAGGAAGGCAGCCACTACTGGGCTAGGATACAAAAGAAAATGTTTGGGTTTTTATGAACTAGCACTTGCAGGGAGTGTTTACAAATTGGTTCGTTTAAAAAAAATTCTCAACACTATAGTGAAAAAGAATGATTACGAGCAAGAGTACAAATGTACTTATAGCTTGTGTGTTTCTTGTCGTGTCAATGATGAATGCATTTCCTTATATAGAGATCTATTAGGGTTTCTAGTCATTGTTCTTATTGCAATAAATCAACATAATTCATGAAGTTTCGTATTTTATCCTTTGAAATTGATTATCCATAGAAACTTTCCAAAATGGATCTTGTAATTGATTCATTGTATCTTGTTAAAACAATTGGGAAACAGCAGACACGGTGACTACATTATGTCTTAGAGAATGCATAAATGTTTTATCTTCTTCAGAACATTGACTTTCATCAGAGGATTGACTTGTTTAGAGCATACATCATAAATTAAAATTTGACGATCAAATGTTTGAAGCTATGATGTGATTATTAGAGGCATGCGATTACTTGTTTGTCAAGCTTAT
This sequence comes from Cicer judaicum, assembly GCA_037974835.1. Lineage (NCBI taxonomy): Eukaryota > Viridiplantae > Streptophyta > Magnoliopsida > Fabales > Fabaceae > Cicer > Cicer judaicum. The sequence continues at coordinate 5,588,153 of JBBPBS010000629.1, read as the reverse complement.
CAGAGGTAGATGATTAAAGCATAGCTATGTTAAGTAGAGGCAACTAAAACATAATATATTATGTATTTTCAGAGTCACCAGAACTAGAGTATTGCTTGCATTATCGGAGTCAACCAATATAAAGTGTCGCTCACGTCACTAGAAATGCGTGTCAGAGCACTTGCATTAGAATCAGATAAGCGGAGTGAAGTAGAGTCTTGTTGTTATTTGGTCTGCATCCAATCACCAGAAGATATGACATAAGAATCTATATAATTCACTTGATTTGAGACCTGAACACTTAATCAAAATGTTAATGCAATAAATTGTTCTCACAAATTGATTTTGTTATCATCAAAACAAATAAGAGTCATAGTTCTTCAAGCCAACTTGGTTCTAACACTTGTCACAATCACAACAAAAGTTATAACATTCAGTCATTAAAGTTCCTTCTAAAAATTACCAATCTGTATCTTGTATAATACTCCTTTAAAGAAAATCATCAAACTTAATAATAGGCTTGCATGTGACATTTATCATCCCATCCCCGTTAAGATTGAACACTTATTTTTACAACTGATCTAACACTTGTCACAATCACAACAAAAGTTATAACAACATTTAGTCATTAAAGTTCCTTCTAAAAATTACCAATATGTATCTTGAATAATACTCCTTTAAAAAAAATCATCTAACTCAATAATAGGCTTGCACGTGACATTTATCACCCTATCTTTATTAAGATTGCGCACTTAACTTTACTACTGATCTAAAATTTAATCTCAATAGTTCACGACAATAACTATACAATTGTTTGAACTAGTTACGATAAAAAAAAAAAAATTAAAATACACCACCTATAAGAGACAAAGGACCAAAATAGTTATTAAAAGGAAAATTAAAAAACAAAAATAAATATTAGATGAAAGATAAAAGACTAAAATTTTATTTTAACCAAATTAATATTAAGATTATATTTGAAATAACTTTTGAAAATTAAAAATGTAGGTTTTGATTTTATTTTTTTTTACTTTTATTTATATATATATATATATATATAGATGAAGTATATAAAGAGCTTCCCAAATCTATATACCCCTCGACTTATAAACAAAATAAAAATCATATTAATTAGAAATATGTAGCAAAGACGAAACTAAAGAAGGTCTAAGGTTTAATCTTCACTCTCAGCATGCTGTTGGATCAATAACAACTCTACACCAGGGTGTTAAATACTACATCTTTTATCCAAAACTTTAAGGTAATAGATGTGTTAAATACTACATCTTTTATCCAAAATTTTAAGGTAATAGATGTACGAGTCATCTCACTTATATCTTTTATCCAACAATTTGTTAGTAAAAAAATGTAGTTTTAAGGATTTTCTCTGATTTATATTTTGATGATAACAAAAACAATGATAACAATTATCTCATAACTATTAACTAAGTGTAGAGATTATATATATATATATATATATATATATATATATATATGACTATCTATTTTAAGATAGTATAAACTATGAATAAGTTAGAAAAAATAATGAGTCTCTATAACATAGAAAATTATTACATAATGAACAAATAATTAGTTTAGTAATAGATGTAATTTCTATGAAGTAATGGTTCTTTTGGTAGAGCTATCATCAAGTAATGTCAATATATCTGATCAACAAGATTAACATTGAAGATTGACTTATTGCAAGTATTCATTTTCTATAAAACTCTACGAGAAAAAAATTTGTTCCTCTAATGATGTGGCACCAGAATATGAAAACAATTAGTACGAGATAGTTGTCCATATAGTACAACAACAGTCTGAAATGATATTATGAATAGTACAAATCTTTTAACTGCTAAGTGTAGAATCGCTACTAGTCAAGATCTCCAACAAAATTATTTTCGATAGATATATTCTTGAGTATTTAAACATAAGCATTTAAAAAAAATAGCAATCATTGAAATGAAAAAAAAAATGAAATGCTTAAAGAAGTTTTTTAAAAAAGCCTTGAGCACATCAAAAGAAAATGATGAATGAAAAATACTCTTTATAGAGAGTAATTAAAAATTGATTTAAATCAATCAAATTGTTTTATACATTTGAATTGATATAAGATTGAATTATATTATTCTATCAATGAGAGTTAAACATCAGAAGATAGGCTATGTATTAATTCAAACACATACTTAAATCAATGTACTAAAGACTATGGATACTTCTATGCTATTGGATTTATAGTGGATAAATCATTGACTATATGGAGACAAAATCTCTCGGTCTAGAGAGAACTACATGTAACAATAATTATTGTGAACTAGTATAAAATTATTTTTGAATATGGTCAATACAATTCAAACTCCTCTCACTTTTAAGTGTGAGTTCATATAATCTCTCTCTCAAGTGTGAATTCATCCATCTATATGGATATGCACCCCATCATGCATAAGCTTTTAATTCACATTTACTTGCACTATCGCTAGTTGTTGCACATTAATGGGACATGTTGTCTAAACATCTTTGATTAAGAAGACTTTCAATACAAGCAGTCAGCCAAATCTTTGTCTACTATCGACTACAATACCATCGTTGGTTGGATCGTGAGAGGAGTTCAGAGGATTATCACAATAGATCAAGAGCAATCACACAAGTGAATTAGACAATATTATTTTACTTATATATTGTTCAACGTCTATTTTTCTATGTAATGTGAATTGACACCAATATTTTCTATTAAATAAAAACAAAAGTTTTGTCATATATGGTGAATGCCAATTTTATATTTGACATATTTTACATATCTATACATTAGGAGTTTTATTCCACTCTATTCATAACAGCATATAAACGTATACTGAATCATACTGCTCCAGTCCTTAGATTGCAGCAGGAATACATAATACATATGTAAACCTATGAGTCTAATACTGAAGTGGTAAATACATATGACAATAAGCAAAAGGTCTATAAATTTATGGCACATAACATATAGTAATGAATAATTTTATATAAAAAAGCAAATAAGCTGTTACTGTAAAAGAAAGTTTAATTAAAATAAAGAATAAAAAACCATGACTTTTTCCTGGAGCAGAATCAAAGGAGAAATAAAGGTTCGTTCGATTGTGACACTTCCACCGAAGACCTCCCCACCATGACTCCATGACTCATCACCTTTTTACTTTAATTTTTATTTTTATATATAACTATCGCCTTCCATAAATATAGTATCTTGTGATTTTTCTTTTCATTTTTTAAGTCTATTAATTACTTTTTTATAAATTTACTTTTAATTAAGGTATATTTTTTTATAATGTAAAAAGAAAAATACTATAATAAAATCATAAATTAATTCTTTTAATTTTTTTAGAGATAAAATAGAAAAACAATTCAAATTAATTTAAATTTAATATTACAACTAATTCTTGTGATTCATCAACAAAAACTTACATATAAATATGAAGGTAATTAGACATACCATATATATTATTATATTAATATTTAAACCTAGGGCTAGGGCTTTTCTCTCTAAACTTATGCATGGTGTGATTGAAAAGTATATAAATGTCTAATTTAATGTTAATGCCACAGTAAAAGAAGGAGAATATTATAAAGGTGCTTGTGGAATAAGAAACACGTTTTGTGCTCTGCAACAGTCTTAAAATTGTTATTTTTATTTTATTTTGCGTATTCTCTAATTAGAAATTAACGAATAATTTTTTCATAAACAAAATTCAATTTAAAATAATTTATTTCTACTATTAAATATTCTTTCACTACACCGACTAAAGAAATTTAAAATTATATATTTAAGACATTCAATTATTTATTAAATGTGACATATTATATTATCACAAAAAACAATATTTTTAATAAATAAGAAAACAAAAAATAATAATAAATAGAAAACAAAGAAAAATAAAAGTAAATATTTTTTTATAAATAAATATATTAAATCCTAATTTAGGTGTGTGGAATAAGAAAAATAAATATAAAGAAACACTCCCCACAAAACTCCTTTATCTTTTCCATCTCTCTTTCTCTGCAACTCTCTCATGTTGATGTGATTCTCCACCCACACACACTTACATATCCAAAAAACTCATCAAACTTTTGCAAAAAAGAGAAAGCTTAATTAGCCATGGTCTTCCCCTCTCTTCCAATTTATCTAGATCCAACCAACTGGTCACAACAGGTAATTAATTAACTCATCATGATCTCTTTATTCTTAAATTTTTATTTTATTTTCTACTTTCTTCTTTCTTTAGCTTCTTCATCAATAAAGCTAAGATATAATTGATCAGAAAAAAGATATTCCTACACACTTTATAATCAATCTTTTTTTTCCTTGAATATACTGTATACTGTATATGTTTTTGTACATATATATTCAATTATTTTGTTTCTTTTCGTTTTTAGTAATTTGTTTTCTTTAACTTTTGTGGCAAAATAATAAAACCAGCAATCAAGAATTGAGATTGGCACTCAAAATTCATTACCTTTGCAGCTACCACCAGCTTCAACTGTAGCTTCAACTGTAACTGCTGAAGCTGGTGGTAGCTACCAAGGGTTTATAAGGCCAGGATCAATGGCCGATCGAGCTAGGATGTCAAAGATACATCAAAATGAAGTTACTGCAGCACAAAAATGTCCAAGATGTGAATCAACAAACACCAAGTTTTGCTACTACAACAACTACAATCTTTCGCAACCGCGTCATTTTTGCAAAACTTGTCGTCGGTATTGGACTAGAGGAGGTACACTTAGAAACGTTCCGGTTGGAGGTGGTTGTAGAAGAAACAAAAGAAGCAAAGTTAATTCAATATCAAAATCATCAACTTCAAAACCTAATCATGATCATCGCCCGGTCGGTACTAGTGTTGTTGCTGGTGTTGGTGTTGGTGTTGGTAGTTCTAGCTCAACTGGTGCAAATGCTTCTTCTAATAATGGATGCATTGATTCTAATGTGAATGTGGGAATGGCTCATTTTCAAACTCAATTTCCATTTTTGTCCTCTTTGAATCATTTTAACAATAATGAGTATGTTTCTGGGGGCATTGGTTCTTTGATGGCCAAAAATATTAGCAATAGTACAACTACAAGTGTTGAGTTTCAACTTGGTAATGGTTCTTCACTTGGTAATAGTAATGTTGGATCATTGTTTTTATCAAATGGTATTGGTGAACAATGGAGGTTTTCGAATCCGGAACAAGTTCATCATCATCCTCATCAACAACAACAACAACAACGAAATCAACAATTCCCTTTCTTGACTAATTTGGAACCACAAATTGGGTTGTTTCAATTTGGTAGTGGAGAAAATAATGAACCTCCAACAAGTCTTATTCATTCTAAGGCAATGGATTCTTCAAGTGTTGGTAATATTGGAATGATGCCTCAAGTGAACAATATAAAAATGGAAGAAAATAATCATCAAGGGTTGAGTTTGCCAAAGAATCTTTTGAGTGGTTCAGGAAATAGTAATTATATATTTTGGAATGGAAATGGTAATAGTAATGCAAATGCATGGAATAATGAAGTTCCTAGTTTCACTCCATCACCAAGTCAATTATTATGATCCTCATAAATTCAGAATCTAGTGCTATTGATTCCTTTACTAGAGCTACATAATTTTATGATCATATATATATTGAAATGATCCAAGGTATAATTAGAGTTACAACCATGGTTCAAAGTTGCGGTTGCGATTACGTTGTGAACTTTAATATTACATTGCAATTAACTGTTGTGATATCGTTGTTGAGACCTTTAAAACTTTTATATTTAGAGAATTATGGTTAGAACCATTAATTCACTTGCTAACCATGAAATATTATGAAATGCCATCACTTGCTATGTGTTTTAGGAGGGAAGATAACTAAAGGAGAAGGAATGATCACAACACATTGTATTTCCTCAATGGTACGCAGCTCTTTTTATTGTTGATAACTACGGATCTGATTATTTTGTGAAAATGATTTTTATTTTTATTTTTTAAGTATATGTGTTTTTTTTAATTTTTTAATTACTAAAATGATATGAGACTCTTGAAGTGAACTATTGTGATGGAAAGCAGATGAAGGATGATGTGTCTTCAGAAATAAAAATAATATTTTTGTCATTTTTATTATTTCTACAAAATAGATAATTATTTACTTCAATAGAGTATCTTATCTTCTTATTAATAAGTTATCTTAACATAAATTTTAAAAATTAAAATAATAAATATTTTCACAAAATAAACAGATCCTAAGTTCAAAATTTCAAGTGTATGGCATATATTTCATTAGTGTTGAAACAAGTGTTGATGTATTTGCTTATATATTTGTAGCATGTGTGAAAAATTTATTATTGCATGGTTAATATCTTCTGATCCTTTTCTTTGTTTTTATTTAAGTAAATTTGCATTTATTTTAAACAGACAAAATGAATAATTATTTATTATGTTATCATTTTTCCTCTTCCATTTTAGCTACTCACCTATAAGTAAATTTGCTTTCATATAATTTTATTTCCAAAAGTGGAAAAGAAATAATTATTATATGCAAAATATTCTGGCTAATTGAAAGATGTGGACAAAATGTTAGAGACAAAAGTAATAATCATATTTGAGCATCATGGGTAAGAAATACTAGCAAACCAAAGACACTGAATTATTTAGGGTTTATTTGACTATTAATATCCAATTCAATATTCCCACCTTTTACAGCAAATGTTAATAATTGTTAAATCATGTTAGTATCCACTTTTTACTATATAAGGAAGGATCCTAAATTTAGTTTCAAAAATATAAATTTTATTCATCAAATTAGAAAGTCATATAAATACATATACATAGAGTGAGAGAAAAGGGGAGGGCAAGGGGAATTAAAATTAAAAATAATTTAGAAGAAGGACATAGTGTAGAGGAGCCTATGTAGAGGATTTAGATCTAATATTAATTAATGTGAAATTGTGAAATTAACTTTAATGTTGCACTTTCCAACACATAATTTTTTTTCCTAAGACAAAAAAAATTAGAACTATTTCACGTATATGGATCTTTTGCAACACTTTATATGTTACCATAATTATAGAGTTGTTAGATCAATATTAAATTTGAGATCAACATTTCTCTCTCATAGATATCCAATGATTCGGCAATGTATGTGCACAACTTTTGTGGAACCAATAAAATTTGTCCTTGCACCCATATACTTTCACACTATTTTTGAAAACACAAGTAATGAAGGAAAAATTAGTAATAATGGACATGTAATACTTTAGATATTTAAACAATTAACTAGAATTTAAATTTCGTCCATTTAAAATATAAAATCAATCTTTTATCACTAAAGTGATATCCCATTGACGTACAGATCTAACATCTATTATGAGACCAAATTTTATTAAAGCATATGGAGACTCCCATTTTTGGACTAGCCAAGTAAAAATAAAATGTGCCTGATTATTCCATTTCATGAAAGATATATTTTTTTTTTGTCGGATTCATGAAAGATACTTGAGATCACTTCACCATGCATTATTTCTATCACATTTAAGCTTTAGTTTGATATGATGACTGAATGCTTCTATATAGTACGTCCAACTTTTGCTTTTTAAACAATCTAACTAGAAACTTCAAATTCCTAGACTTCTCTTGGTCTCATATTTTGATAAGACCTTTTTTTGTCTTTGGGTTACTTATTTTTTAACTCTTAGAAGGAATAAAAAGCATGTTGAATACATCCAAATTGGTACCATGAAGGTGAGTGTGTGTGTGTGAGAGAGAGAGAAAGAAAATCACATGGGTTTGGACCATTTGGTAGCATTAGTAGTAAGAGTACAATCTTACAGCACCAATTAGGATTGGCTCTAACGGAAAGAGTTTGATTTTATAAGGAGGATATGTTTCATTTGTTGAATATAAACACCAAAATTCACCATATAAAAAATAATAATACTAATTTTTAATGGTTTTCATAGTTGCCGCCACAACAACTTAAATATAGTATCTATATTAATAATATTTATATTTGTTAGTTAATTACGTTTTATGGACTAATGTTTTACTTCTATTTTTAATTAATTTATATATTGTGTCTAAAATTAAAAACTAGAAAGAAAAAAAACAATTACTACTAAAAAAATTATAACTAACTAAAATTAGTGACATTAAATTAAAACAATTTTTTATTTTTCATTATTTCTTTTAAAAAATTAATGACAAAATTTCATAGATTTTTCCTTTACATATTATTTCCAATTTTCAATAAGTGTTTGTTATTTTTTTTTTATGGGAGACTTACATCCACATGAAATATGGGTTTGAGTTTCGGTTTCGAAATTACTAATGCTAATTATTTGCGTCCTTAATATTTTATTTTTCTAAAACAACCAAATTTCAAGACAAAAATAAATTGCTTAAATTAATAGCTTGTTTGCTAATAAAGGTGTTACAAAACACATAGTCAAAAAAGGGAATCTCTTTCTCCGTTGGAGGGAACAATGATAGAATTGTCGGTTGGTTGTAGTGTGTTCATTGGATGACATTCCGAAAAATAGTATTAATTTGTTTATATTGGAAGACATTTTAATTAATATAAAATTGTTTTTTCAAAATAAATGTTATTTTTAATTACTAATTAATATTTTTTGGATTTTATTTATAAGAGATAGTTGAATTATTATTTGATTAATAAAAATTGACATATTTAATTTATAATATAAACCAAATATAGTTAGTTTTGTTGAGTGATTTATAATTCAATTTTTCTTATAAAAAAGACTGAAGATAATATGGATTATTTTTTTCCAATCACATCCTCTAATTAATATTATATATTACTTTAAAATATTTTATTTTATTTTCATTTTTTACAAAAAAATTAATTTTATATTTACAAGTGAAACACATTAATAAATAACAACGATATTTTATAAAACATATTTTTATTTCATTTAAAATTATTTTTTAATACATATAAAATCAACAAAAATACCACTTATTATAAGACATAACGAATATATATCCATTTCAAATTAAAAAGTAGCTATAATATTTATTTTACAAGATTAGTGTAACAGTTTTATAGAAGGATCAGTGTACGGTGTATTAATTCAAATAATTATCACCAACTTTCATGAACGGTCAACCAGTCAAATATTTTATATTATCTACTTTCTAATTTCTTATTTTAAAAATGGGCTACTCTTTTATAAAATTATTTGGATTGGTATCTAGAGTTAAACATCAATATATATATATATATATATTGAAAATGTGTGTACTATATTATAATCTATGTGAAAAGTTAAAAAGAAAATATTAAACTGTATTTTTGTAAATATTTCAAAGTCACAATAAAACTGAAGTTTTTTATATTTATAGATTTATGTTGTTTGTTACGAATCAAAATTTAACGAAAGGTAAGAATTATACTTGCACAATTATCTATTTGTCCATAATAATACTTGCACAATTGAAAGCATTGCCAAATTATTGTTAAATTTCGGGTAAATATTTAGATAACATGTCTTACAATTATAAAAATATATAATTATCGGTATATTTAATTAAATATTTTACATTTCATAAAATAAGAAATATAGAATTTAAATAAAATAATAATAATAATAATAATAATAAAATATTGTAATTAGTATTAAAAATACCTCTATTTTTTTAATCAAAATTTTACTTTAAGTCTTAATAAATATTGAGCCGACTCTTAATAAACACTCCCACATGTTTTAGATATAAGGAGAAACAAAAAATTTCAAGTTTTTAAACATAATTAGTTATTCCTATTTTATTTTCTCAAAACAATAATAAAAAATAATTATATTTTTCCAAATTAATTCTTTAACAAAATGTATTCTATGAAAATAAAATCTACATCTATTGAAGGATATCAAGTAATATAAAATAACATTTTATATGATATAATTGATAAGGGTTTTATCAAACCAACACAATATATAATATAACATGGACATATTTGATTAAAATACACACTAAATTATAATAATGATCAACAATGCTCTTTAGATGTAGAAGTTTGCAATATTTCTCAACTTTATGGTGGTAACCTAATTGATGATGGTTCGATAAGTTCAATTTTAAAAAATAAATAGTTATGTTCCCTTGTTTTTATTAAATAAATATCAATCAAGTCACTTTCTTAATCTTGAAATAAAGAGAATTGTCAACTTTTATTTTTATTAGAAATATTCCTCCTCGTTGGAGTTTTAAACAATTTTTAAATAATAACAAACAACGAATCACTCATCAAAGTGGTCTACTTGAAAATTTGTGTGACACAAATAGTTGACATTTATATTTTAGACTATTAACACTAACTTTTTGTTGCTTATATTTAAGACTAGAGTCACCACGTCTTAATTATAAATTGCATAGTAAAAAATGGTGCATGATATAAATGACCTATTTGCTACCACATATTTGTAGTTCTTGGTTGAGGAAGGGTAATGTTTTTAAGAAAAAACTCACAATTTAGTTGATACTTTATATCAAGTATAAGAGAGTATTTATAAAACAAATAGATAACTCAATACATAATTTTATGAGCTTCCTAATTAACACAAATTTCTAGATGCATTCTACATTTTTCTATAAATAAAACACTCTTAAATTATTGCTTAAAAATTTCAAGTAGTTCTAGAATTATTTAATGTCAAATTTTCTTCTTCATTCGTAGTGTTGCTCTCAGCCTTTGAAAATCTTTAAATTTCAATGACTTTGTAAGAATATATGCAACTTGATCTTCCATCTTCACGTATTTATGCAAAAACAAATCTTGACAATGCATTCTCTTATAAAATAGTACATTATGTCTGTGTTTCATGAAATATTGGATTATCTGCAAGTGTTTGTGCATATTTTTTGTATATACAAATAACGATAGCTTCCTTTTATTGCACATAAAGTTCTTTCAACAGTCTCCTTACCCAAATTGCATAACAAGTGCAAGATGTTATTGTCACATATATATTTTGACTCACATGTTAAAAGTGTGACAATAGATTACTTCGTTGAACTCCACAAAAAGCATAATCTCACATGAAAAATATACAGCCATTAGTTTTTTTTCTATCATCAATATCTTCCACAAAGTTTCTATTACAAAATTCAAAGAGTTTGAAATATTGAGAAAAGTAAAATAACCCATAATCAAGTGTCTCTTTAAGATAGTAGAGAATCCTCTTAACAATTTTCACGATTATAGAAGTAGGAGCTTCTAGACTCAACTCACTACTCCAACTGCACACATTATAATATCAAGTCTTGTGTATATTAAATGACTTACATTTCCCACAAGTTTTTTAATAGAGAAGGTTTCTCCTTTTGTCCATCTTCAAACTTTGACAATATTTCGCTCTCCAATGGTATATTCACTAAATTGCAATCAAACATTCAAAACTTCTTTTTCATAGTTTGATTGAGAAATAAAAATCTAATTGTAAGGTTCTCTTAGAATTTACTTAATATTTTGATAAATTTTAAAACTACGTTTGTCTAGATTAGATGGTGAGTGTATGCTTTTGTTGATTTTTAAGTTTTCAATCATTCTCAAATGCATTTGAATTAGAAAAAATTGCCAGAAAATCATATTTTATCTCACATAAACTTCATTGCAAGATACTATCATTATGGCACACTTTGAAAAGCATTAGAAACCATTCCTAAATACTTTTTAACTTTGTAAATCAACTCACATGTTTATAAATAAATTTACGAAGGTCCTAGACTCATTTATGAGATTTCAGACCTTGTGAGTCAACTTAAAGATCTTATAAATTGACTCAAAACATTCCAAGGTATTTTTAATTTGACTTACACATGTGTGAATTGAATTACCCTGCTCCGACATGAAAATCTTGGATTTCAAGGCTTGTGTGAATCAACTCACAATCCTTGTGAATCAATTCACATGAACCTATAATGTTAAAATTGGATAGTTTTAACCGTTACGAAGTGATTATTTTAGTAGGATGCATTGTACATTGGGTAATCGGCTCATGTCTCATATAAACCTAATCTAAACCTTCACTTTCAATAAGAATATTTTCACTCATTCCTAGATGAAAACAATTGAGGAGATATTGATTGGTGTTGCATTTAGATTCTGAAGAGGGGATAGATTTAGGTTCTAAACAGGGATATCTTGCAAGAATTAAAGTGACGCCTTCTTCTTGAAGAAAGTGGTACAAATTTACTTGGAGGATGTTTCAAGAAAACTAGTTCAGAGCATTTCGAGAAGAAGGAATTTGTGTACGAGTTTGAAACAATTGTCGGGGATCTTGTAAAAATTTAATTTAAAAAATAAAGGAAGAAACTTTCATTATTTAAATAAAGACTGAATGTGTATCTATATGCGAGGACGAAGTAGTGGAATCAAATATAAATTAATGTGTGTTTTTCACTTTCCCTTGTCTAATAAAATTTCTACTTTTCATTCTTTATTGATTTAATATATTAAAGTTTAGAGGCATAAAAATTTTGTTTTATGTTTGTGAATGATAGAGATAGAGGGATTTAGAACATTGAATATTATGTTTCGGATCAATTTTATTTTGAATCATTCTCACCAATTATGATTTGGATTCAAAATTGAATTTTTTTTTTTTTTTGTTTCTATCATTTGTGCATCTATAAGTGGTTCTAGCACTCTTCACAATTTGATTGAATCGAATTTTGTAAATATCTAATATGTGTAATATACAAGTTGCATTGATATTAATAAAGTGTGTACAATTAATTGATAATTGAATTTTTTGTAAGTATGTGGTCATGAGTTTAATCTTTAATTGTTCCGTATTAAAGAGTATTTGTTTAAAGAAGTCAACATTTCAACGGATCTTTGTACTTCGAATGATTAATCTCTAATTATGGTTGGTTAGAACATATATTTAAAAAAAAAACGTAAAAAATAAAAAAAAAATAAAAAACCAAAATATTGTGTGTACATCCATAAATCTTTGAGAGAGAAAGTAATAGAAAATGATGTGATAAGTTAATAATATGATACGAAAAGATAAATAGAAAGAAATATGTCTTGAATTTGTATTTGAAATTTATAATGAACGAATATAAGAGCTATGAAAAAATCCACATCGATCACCTAAAGTTAAAGGTAAGAAACATGTCAACAACAAAAAAAAAAAAGCAAAGAAACTACGAAGAAAGAGGGGGCACAAAGAAGAAGTAGGAGGAACTAAAGTTAGGAATCCGAAGCAAATAAGAAGCTTTTTACTATGGCAATATAGTTGGTGATGATGCCCACATGTCTAGGCGTGAATATGTTCTCTATGTTTCCTTGGCAGCTTTTGCTTTTTTGTGACGTCCTTCAACATGTTAGTAATTTGTTCAATGTCTCTCACTCACTTTCCATGATTCCAATATCTATTCATTCATGGTTCCAATGCCTTCTTTACTTGCCCCCACATTCGTTCAATCATGCATATTTCTTAGATTCTTCGCCCTACTTTCTAAAATATAAATATCTTCTACTCTGGAGTAATATGTTCATGCGACAAACTAGGTGTAAATGTTGGTGTATAAAGTCTCAATTAAAATTATCTTATTAAATATAAAAGTAAATATTATAAAAATATTAAAGGACTTCTATATCATATCTTACACTCTTTTGTATAGATATAATTATAGTTCCATATGGCAATACATTGGACTCCACTAATGGTATAAGAGTTCGATCCTTACCATTATCAGTACTGTTAATTACAATTTTCTCGTCCTTCTTTTCCGCTTCCACTTTGTGGAAATAGGGGATTTTTGTATTCACCGTACTTTTTCTCTATAAAAAATAGTGAATTTTTGTCTTTTGTGAAAATCGAACTCAGCACTTAGGATATAAGTACCCATGTTAATATTATATTTATTTATTTACTTTAATGCGAGTATTTTGGGAAGTAATATTTGAGTTATGATTGAGTAGAATAGTTGATTAGTAATTTTTTTTTTAAGAGTTTTAGATATGATAAAATGACCATATTTGGGCCCGATTCATATCTACACCCTTTCTTTTGTTGCTACTGTTGTTTCTGATTTGTGCCTTTACTAAACTGTGCACCGCCAATTTTAAATAAAACGTTATTCACACCCCTTTTGATTTAAAATTCGGTACTTCTTCTTTAGTGCAACTTTTCAACTTCAAATCATCTTCTGTTCATATTACATTCTATATTTTTTTACCATTTAAATTGAATTCTACACTTTTCCCACACAAAAATAAGCCGCCAAATCCATTTTTTTCATCAATTTTGTTGTGGTGATTTCATTTCATGAGAAAAAACCAATTTTTTCTCTCATTTATGATTATATTTTGTCATTTTCGACCACCACAATTTTTATTTGGAAAAATGGACACCATATTTGGATTCATCGTACTAAAACCTTCACGAAGCACTACTCTTTTGTGTTTTTTTTATAAAATTGACGTTGAACCCCGCCGACGCTCTGGCGTGTTAGTGAGCTTTTTCTCATTATCTATTTTTTGTCGTTTTGACTCCCTTTTGTTTCTTCAACTTTTTAATAATTATGAAAATTGACTTTTAAGATACAAATAATACACAAAGATTTTTATATTGGGTCACCACCAACCTAACTAACTACATCTAGTACCTTCACCTGAAGGATTTCTTCTAGTAATACAACCTAAATTACAAAAAACCACTTGACCTCACACAGTTAAGTCTTCTCAACTTTCTGGTTAAAACTACAACATGTTAAGGAAAATACAAAATTCATTAATGAACCAAATTACAAGGGTTTGTTTGTTTTGTTTGTGTTTAACTCTCAATGAGAAAATATGCATGTGTCTAACACTTTCTAGCACTTAGATAAATATGTGTTTGTACAAGTGCTTAATAATCAAATAATGAATGTTCTAAGTCTTGAATTTCTTCAAAGTGTTTGATGTTGTTCTTCAATTCTGTCTAGACTCAAGTTTTCTATATTTTCTCAATTTTTGCAAATTAGTTTGAGGAGAATTGTAGTAAGATTTGTCAATTTCAACTTCGGTGCCATTTCGTGTGTTTTCGTTCTTGTTGTAGTTGTTGAACTAAAGAAAAATCCTTTTTATAATCAATTATGGAACATATGTATGGCTTCATTATTGAATTGAATCATAGTATTGTTTCAATTTTGTTCTTTTTGAATCGATACTCTAAACCTATGTTTTCTAGAAGAAAAAAAATGCAAGTCTCTTATGAACTTTGACATCTTCTAGAATCAGTATCACAAGCAAAATTGTCAATATCAAGATCAGAGGCAATATTTTTCTATTACATAGTCTGATCTGAAACCCTCTAGAATTCATTAGAATTACATCTTCAAAGTCAAACACAACTTCTAGAGATCAAAGTCATTGACTTTATTATAGACAATGCCTTTTTTTAGAGGCATCGAAATTTATCAGAGCTAGAAGTATAATCACATTCATTTTGGAGTGTGTTAATATCAAAAGTAGAGTTTGAAGTATCAGAGGCAGAAACAAAAATTTGCTTGTGTTATTATTCTTTCAAAGGTAGAAATAAAAATTTCATTTTCCTCTTATTTTTACCCGTTTCGTCAGTTTTGTCCTCGGTCTAGAATGTACTTGTTTGTTCTATTTTTTTTATTTTTATTTTTTGCAAACTTAATATGGAACATCAATACATTAAATTATTCTCACAAAAAAACACCTTTTGTTATCAACAAAACTAACAAAAAATTATTCTACAAAACCATATTAGTTCCAAGCATATCCTCCTTTTTGTTGATGACAAAACTTTATTTTTATGAACAATTTAATAATAAAAAACATATGCTCCCTCTAACTTAGAGCATACACAAATTTGTTTCAAAAGATTTATCTCCCCAATGTAAAATAACTAATCATACCAAATAAGTAAACATTGTTCTACAAAACATTTTTTTTCTCCCCCTTTGTTATTAGACAAAAAGGAGTAAAAACACAAAATATTACAAATTATAGAACATGTAAAAGAAATGCAAAATTATAAAAATATCATATGCATGTTGTGATTTTGTGAGGGCTTACACAGTCACAAAATCCACCTAAATTTTTAAGATTTTTGTGAAGGCTTTTTTAACCACAAAATCTAAATTTTGTGAGGGTAAAGGCTGCCACAAATGCCTGAAGGGACGTTATACTTTGTGGCTGCAAAGGCCGCCACAAAAGAATAAAGTTACGTGGCATTTTTTGGCCGCCCAGGCCGCCACAAAGGATCAACAAAATCCTATATATATATATATATATATATATATATATTACTCCATTCCTCTCATCATTTTTCACTTCTAACTTCTCTCTAAATTCTCTTTCTAAATTTTCTCTCCACCTTCTCTCTACAAAAAATATTCCTCCAAAGTTGCTTCAATTTTGGTAAATTTATATTATATTATATATTTAGTTTTTTATTTTTAATTTTATATTTTATTTTTGATTTGAAGTTATTTATGTAATTAATATTATTGAATTTTTATTTTGAAAGTGGTTGTTAATTACTTCGAAGAGTTATAAGCTCTGTACGTGAAAGCTTCAAGTCAAACACTACCCGGCATCAAGTTAGTATTTTATACATTTTAAAATTAGATTAGTAAATATATATGTAATATTATAAATATATTTATATTATTTTTAAAATATAGATGAGTAATATGTGTTATTATAGATTTATTTATAAAAAAAATAGAAATTATGTTGTTAACATAATATATGATAAATAAAAGTTTCAAACACATTTAAAACTTATTGATTTTAATATAACTATTTTAAAAAAAAAATTATTAAAATTGATGATATTATTATTTTTTGTTATAAGTCTTGATACATATTAATATAGTTTATTGATTGTTAGTCTTGATATTTTTTGTCAGTCTTGATTATTAAAAAAACATCATTTAAAATTTTATTTCGGTTTATATAATTATACTAGTCTTAATACTATTTTATTATATTGTTTGCAAATTAATTAATGCTTTCCTAATTGACATATAAAGTAAAATTTATTGATTTTA
>JBBPBS010000629.1:5545680-5570901 GCA_037974835.1 Cicer judaicum | reverse complement strand
TTAATTTTCAATTTATTTTCAATTTAATTTTAATTTTAATTCATTTTTAATTTAAATTAATCTTTAATTATAATTATATTTTAAGTTTAATTTAAATGATAATTAAATTGTAATATTATATTTTTAATTTATATTTAGATTAGTTTATTATATATTAAATTTATTTTATATTGATATTATATTTTAAATTTAATTTTATTTTAATTTAATTTTAATTTTAATTTAATTGTAATTTTAATTTAAATTTTCAATTTATATTCATATTAATTTATTATATATAATATTAATTTTGAATTTAAAAAATTAATTTTTTGATATATACTTAATATTTTGTGGCTGCCTAAGCCCTCACAAAATATAAATTTTTTAATCTGGATGATCCTTTGTGGCGGCCTAAATCCTCACAAAGGGAAGCATTTGTGGCGGCATAGACTCTCACAAAGGCTTAACTTTTTAAAATCAATCTGTCTTTTGTGGCGGTCTATGCCTTCACAAAGGCAAACGTTTGTGACGGCTTTTGCCCTCACAAAAGGCAACATACTTTTCAAACTTTGTGACCGTTTTGGCCGCCACAAATGTTTGTGATCACCGTATTTGTGGGTGCCTAAGGCCGCCACAAATTCTCCCTTTGTGGTTGCTTCTTCCCCTTTGTGGGGGCCATCCCCTTTGTGGGGGCCATCCCCTTTGGGAGGGCTTTTGGCCCCCACAAAATCCTTGTTTTCTTGTTGTGTACATTTTCTTTAATGAAAAGGGACCTGTCTTCAACAAGGGGTTTTGTGAGGATATCAGTCCACTGATGATCAATATCTATAAATTTTATGCCAAGAAAGCCCTTATGAACAAAATCTTTGATGAAGTGATGTTTTATTTCAATATATTTGGCTCTAAAATGCAAAATTGGGTTTTTGATTAAACAGATGGCAAATGTATTGTCATAGAATATAGGCATTTTACATTCATACAGTTTATAATCCTCTAACTGATGTTTCATTCATAAGAGTTGAGTACTGCAATCAATAATAGATATATTTTTCCGCCTCTGTTGTTAATAATGCAATTGTCGTTTGCCTCTTGTTGGACCTTAAGATTAGATTGTTACTAATAAAAGTACAGTCTCCACTTTTGTTTTTCCTTTCAAGTTTGTCTCCTACATAGTCAGCATCACAATATCCAACAAACTTGTAATATGATGATTTCTTATAAAACAATCCTAATCTGGTAGTGCCTTTCAAATGTTTGAAAATCCTTTTAAGTGATGTTAGGTGGGATTCTCTTGGATCTAATTGAAATTTGGCACAAGGGCATTCGATAAAAAGAATATATGGTCTTGAGGCAGTTATGTACATGAGTGATCTTATCATACCTCTGAAGGTTTTCTAATCAACTCTAGTTGTTGAATCATTTGTATCAAATGAGTAGATTGGATGCATTGGAGTACTTAAGGAATTGCACTCATCCACTTTTAACCTTTTGAGAAATTCTTTGGTGTATTTTGGTCTAATGGATCTGTACGCCATCTGGAGTTTATTGGATTTGAATTCCAAAAAAAAACTTGAGTTCTCTTATCATGCTCATTTGAAATTCTTTATGCATCAACTTAGCAAATTCTTGACATAACATGTCATTAGTTGAACCAAATATTATATCATCTACATATATTTGTACTATATGAATATCATTTTTAGAAGTTTTTCTGAATAAAGTAGTATCAACTTTTTCTCTTATAAAATTATTTTTAAGCAAGAAATTACTTAGTCTCTCTAACCAAACCCTAGGTGCTTCTTTCAGACCATATAATGATTGTTTTTATTTAAATATGTATTTGGTCCCTTCAAATATAACATTTTTTATTTTAGTCTTGATAAGCTTTTTTTTGGATTTAGTCCTTGTAAAATCAGAGACAATCGGTTTTGGTCCCTAGAAAAATAGCTAATAAACTGTCATGACATGTGGGCCTATAAATACACATCAAAACATCATCTTTTATGATATATTAAATATTAAAATGTTCTATGTTATTAATTAATAAATTTATTTATTTATCATTTAATAAATAGTGTTATTTTATAAAGAAAATATGAATAAATATTAAAAGAAGGGTTTAGGGGTTTTTGGAAAACTCTTCATTCTATTAATGTTGATTTGATGTTATGGACCAAAGTCGGTCGTCGCTAGTTTTATAAGAACTAAATCCAAACAAAAAAACTGATAGGGACTAAAATCAAAACATGGTATATTTGTCGGGACCAAATACATATTTAAACCATGATTTTTTAAGTTTGAAAACATACTCAGAATACCATCATTTTTCAAATTCTAGAGGTTGCTTAACATATACTTACTCATTAATATATACATTTGAAAATGCTTGTGCTACTAATTTGGCTTTGTTTCTCACAACTTCTCCTTTTTCGTTCAATTTATATCTAATCACCCATTTAGTGTCGATTGGTTTCTTATCCTCTGGTCTTGGCACAAGATCTCAAATATCATTTCTTCTGAATTTATTTAATTCTTCTTGCATTGATAAAATCAACCATTCATCTAAAACAGAGATGTGTCCTTAAAAGAATATCTTGTCTTTAGAGGGTCATTTGAATTTCCAATAATTAGAGTTGGAGGATGTGAGGATTTATATTTCCACCCATGTCTTGTTTCTGAAGGTTCTTGACTTGTATTGTCATTACCATTTCTATCCTCTGTTGCATTGGAGGATGTTTTCCCCTCTAATTTACTCTTATCATCTGGTTTTTTAATTTTATATGTTTTTATCATTTCTTCTATTTTTCTTGATGTTGCTAATGTTTAAGGTCCTTCTAGAATGCTTGAATCCTCTTATTTTGATGTTCTTGCAAAATAATGTTCTTCCTTTAACTCTGTATAACTAGATTGTTTGTCATTAATTCTGACATGAATTGATTCTTCCATTATTTGAGTTTCTTGATTATATACTCTATAGGCTTTTGACCTTTCAAAATATCCCAAAAGAATACATTTTTGTGATCTAGAATCAAACTTGCCCAATTTATCTTTTGTATTTAAAATATAACAAATACAGCCAAATTGACGAAAATAGAAAATATTGAGTTTTCTATTCTTCTTTATTTCATAAGGTGTTTTATTTAGCATAGGTCTAATTAAAATTTTATTTTGAATCTACCATGTAGTGTTAATTGCCTATGTCCAGAAATATCTTGCAATAATCATCTCATTGAACATGGTTCTGGTTATTTCTTGAAGGGATCTATTCTTTCATTCTACAACTCTATTTTTTCTTTTTTGTGGAGTTATGGGAGAAGAGAAGTTGTGTGAGATTTCATTCTCTTCACAAAAACTTTCAAAGAATTTGTTTTCAAATTCTGCCCATTAATTGCTTCTAATTGTTATAACTTGAAGACATTTCACATTCATTACTTGTTCACAAAAAGCAATAAACACTTTATGAGCATCATCTTTATGTCTTAGGAACTTTACCCAAGTCCATCTAGTATAATCATCAACTATGACAAAATCGTATTTCTTTTTATTTACAGAGGTTGTTTTCACTGATCCAAAGACAGGTTTGGTAGTAGAAACAAAATATTTTCAGGGAAAACAAGTTTTTTTTTTTGGACAAACTTCACACATAACTTTTGTTTTGTATCAAAGATTAGGCACTCCTCTAACAAGTATAAGGTTATTCAATTTTGAAATTAATTTTAAGTTTGGATGACCCAACCTTTTGTGCCAAATGAATTGTTCTTCAACAACTGACATGAGACACTTAACATCTTGTTTTTCTAAGTTTGAAATGTTTATTTTGTATACATTAATATGTATCTGACATGTAAAGAGTACAAATTTATCCTTTTGACAAATTGTTTTGTATAGATTTTTATTAAAAATAATATGATAACCATTATCACTTAATTGACTAATCACTACAAGAAATCCCCTCATTTGTGACCAATTTTACAAATATTTTGTGGCCGAAAAAAACCCTCACAAATTAGTGACTGAAAAAGCCCTCACAAATACAAAAATTGAAATTGGTCTTTATTTGTGGCTGAAAAAGCCCTCACAAAAATCTTTAAAATGTAGGTGGATTTTGTGGCTGCCTAAGCCCTCACAAAATCACAACGTTGTGATTTTGTGAGGGCTTAGTCAACCACAAAATCCACCTAAATTTTTAAGATTTTTGTGAGGGCTTTTTCAGTCACAAAAGACTGAGCTGTTACCTTTTGTGGCTGCAAAGGCCGCCACAAAATCTCTGCCATTTGTGGCCGCTCAGGCCGCCACAAATGCTTGTCTTTCTGACTGTTTTGGCCGCCACAAAAGTCATATATCCGTTGCTCATTGTGGCTGCTTTGGCCGCCACAAAGGATCAACCAAATTCTATAAATATCACTTCACTCCTCTTATCATTTTTCATTTCTACCTTCTCTCTAAACCTTCTTTCTAAATTTTCTCTCCACATTCTCTCTACAAAAATTATTCCTCCAAGCATGCTTGAATTTTGGTAAGTTTATATCATATTATATATTTAGTTTTTTATTTTTATTTTTGATTTGAAGTTATTTATGTAATTAATATTATTGATATTTTATTTTGACAGTGGTGATATTGTGTGGTGATATTGTGTTAATTACTTCGAAGAGTTATAAGCTCTGCTATGTGAAATCTTCATGTCAGACTCTACCCTACATCAAGTTAGTATTTTATACATTTTAAATTTAGATTAGTAAATATATATGTCATATTATAAATATATTTATATTTTTTGTAAAATATAGATTAGTAAAATATGTATTATTATAGTTTATTTATAAAAAAAATAGAAATTATGTTGTTTACATAATATATGATAAATAAAAGTTTGAAACACATGTAAAACTTATTGATTTAATATAACTATTTTTAAAAAAACTATTATTAAAATTGATGATATTAATATTTTTTGTTAGTTATTAAAAAGAGTTGTAGTTGAGTTAGTACAAAAAATTTATATACTTTAACCGTCTCTATTTTTGTTTATATATAAAGAGTTAATTATTTTATGAAAAATTTCATTAAACATTATTTAAATGATAATTAAATTGTTATATTGTATTTTTAATTTAAATTTTTAATTTAAATTGATATTAGTTTATTATATATAACATATTAAATTTAAATTTTTAATTTATATTGATATTAGTTTAATATTTGGTTTGGTGGTGATATTATTTTAATTATTATTAATATTATATTTTTATATATAATATTTATTTTTATTTTAATATTTATTTTTAATTTTAATTTTATTTAAATTTTAATTTAATTTTAATTTATTTGTAATTTAAATTAATCTTTAATTATAATTATAATTTAAATATTTTATTTTAAATTTAATTTAAATTTTAATTTAAATTTTAAATTTATATTAATATTAATTTATTATATATAATATTATAATATAGTATTAATTTTGAATTTGTAAAATTAATTTTCTAATATACCCAATATTTTGAAGCGGCCTAAACCCTCACAAAATATTAATTTTTTAATCTGGATGAAACTTTGTGGCGGCCCAAACCCTCACAAAGGGGGGAGTTTGTGGCGGCCTGAACCCTCACAAAGGCTGAATTTTTAAAAATCAGTATGTCCTTTGTGGCGGCCTATGCCCTCACAAATACAGGATTTTGTGGCGGTCTATGCCCTCACAAAATCAGGATTTTGTGGCTGCAAAGGCCCTCACAAAAGGCAACATATTTTTCAAACTTTGTGGCCGTTTTGGCCGTCATAAATATTTGTGACCAGCTT
Source organism: Cicer judaicum (assembly GCA_037974835.1). Lineage (NCBI taxonomy): Eukaryota > Viridiplantae > Streptophyta > Magnoliopsida > Fabales > Fabaceae > Cicer > Cicer judaicum. The sequence goes on along the minus strand of JBBPBS010000629.1, from coordinate 5,565,120 downwards.
ATTTGTGGCTACTTAAGACCGCTACAAATAGCTCATTTGTGGCTGCCTTTGTGAGGGCTTTTGACCCTCACAAAATACATGTTTTCTTGTTGTGAATATTTAACAAATTATGTTTATGACCTTGAAGAAATAAAACATTTTTAATTAAAGGTAAAGAACCATTATCAATTGTACCATGTCTTATGATTCTTCCTTTATGGTTGCCTCCAAAGCCCATTGCTTCTCCTTCCTTCATGATTAGGTTTTCAAACAAATATTTTTCGTTCGTCGTATGACGCAGGCATCCACTGTCTAGGAATCAAGGTTGAAATTTCAACTTTGTAGATGAAAATATCTAAAAGAGAAAAAATTTTGTTTTTAGACACCCATATTTAATTGGATCCTTCTTTGTTAGTTTTTAAAGGATTCCTAGTTTTCCACGTTTTTAACATGGGACATAAAATGTATATATTTTTATATTGTTTTTTTAATTTAATTAAAAAGTATTCTTTTTGTTATTATTTTTTTAAATCCATTTTATTGCAACCGGTATTTATTATTTTATTTTATTCATGGACAAAATTTTTATACACAAATATTATATTATCTTTCAATAGAGTTTTATAAGCATTTATTTTTTGAAAAAAAATATAATTTTAATTTTACTATTGACATGCAACTATAATTTTTCTATTTTAATACTAATTTATTTATCATGATTATAAATTATATATATCAAAAAATAATTTTGTAACTGTTATATGATTTTTTTGGAAAAATTCGTCATTCTTTTTATTATTAGTTGGGATTATAAGAGTTCCACCATTTAAGTCCTACTAGAAAAAGTTGCAATTTAAAAACTCAGTTAATGCCTTATTATCTAAAATTTGAAATTTTAACCTTGTGATTTTGAATTTGATTGTTGAAATTGATTCTAGATAATATATAAAGGTATGGTATTGGAAATTGTAACCGTTTTTATGTTTTTGTGAATGAATGTTCAAATTTCAAATTTTACAAACGATTTTTACTTATGTATAAATGGAACTTTCCATTTAGGGATTGTAACAACTGACATTATAAAAATTCTATCATTTAAGTTAAGTTTATATTTTAGTTAGAGATAAACGATTTTTGAATAGGTCTATATTGTTGTCACACTTTCTCTATATTTGTGAGAATATATTTGAAGGATTTTGGCTTAGATCTCAATATATATGTTTTATAAATACTATTAAAATAAGAATTATGAGAATATCGATCATAATTTGAGCTCCACTTTAAAAAATCTGGTAATACTTTATTTTGTGGAATACAAAATTTATTTTGTAATAGATATGAATTTGAAGTTAATAGTTGCTAAATTGATTCCATGCCTATAAAAACTTATTTCTTGTTTGATTGTTGTAAGTATAAAAATGATTTTCATTTTAAGAGTAATTATTGTTTGGACACATACATTTGGACACACTCAACGATAAAAATAAAAGGTAGGAAAAATAATAGTTAAATAATATATATTTTCAAATAATTAAATGATATATATTTTTGTGTGTTTAAATATTATTTTTATCTAAATGTGTCCAAATGTCTATGTCCTCGTAAGAATTATTTTCATTTTGAAAGCTAATTGAAAAGTCTTCAAAGCCATTGTGAATTGATGTATGTATTTTTGGTTTTTAACTTTTTACTTCAACAAGTTCTCGTATTTTTATTGATATAGATTCCTAATTCACCGTATTATTAAATAAATTTATATCTTTACCAACACTGTCCATATAAGAAAGAAAAAACAAAAAATTCAATTAAGTTAAAAAGAAAAAAATTCATAATTTATAACATAACATATCGTATCATATATTCTGAAATTTAATAAAAGTATTTACTCTAAATGCAATCCATGGAAATGGATATATTGAAAGAATTAAAAGGGATGTAATAAATTTTTTTACCTTAAACCCTAAAATATTATCTATCTTAAATTGAAGTAATGAATTATTAAAGAAAACCAAAAGAAAGAAGGTATCCTATAGAAGAAAAAAAAAGGTTTTCTGAATGAAAAAAATTCTAAAAGAAAGAAAAGGTTTACTGATGAACAAAACTATAAAAGTAAATTTGTATGAAATTATTTGTTATTATATATATCAATACTTTAACATAGATTAACATAGATGTTAACTTTGCTTCTACTTTAAGAATTCGTATGAAATAATTTTTTAAATTATTTGTTATTATATATTGGCCTGGACATTGGGTCGGTTCGGGTTCAAAAGCAACAACCGGCTCAAACTGCGGGTGAGACACGCTGGCCCAATATAGTCCGTTTAATACTTCGGTTTGAACGGGTTACGGGTTAACGAATTATCGGGTAAAATGTATGGGTTGATTCGGTTTGGGCCAATTATAGACTATAAAATATATTTTGCCCAACTAAATTTTTATTTTATTTTTATGTGAAGACCAATTTTGACCCAATTTTTTTTTATCTATTTTGAAAATAATTATTAGACACATTTTATAAACTTTAAATTTGGAGTTCATTTATACATATTTGGTATTTTTCTATTGAAGAACCATTTAGGCTATCAAGTCCAATTTAGTCACAACTACAAACTCAAATTTTCATATTACATACTAATATCAAATTAAGTATACACAACTGACTCAAATAAATGTTTTTACTGGCATACAAGTCGCAATAAAAATACTCAACGATATGAATGTGTGTTGAGACACAGTATCAAGTTATAAAAATCACACACTAACAAAATGTTTAAGTTTTAATTTGAATGATGTCACGAAACGCCACTAATTATTTTAAATGACTCTATGACATGACGATATTTCAAATCAACACAAATTTTAGAAATGAACATCCTGATAAACCAGCTTGAACAAATTGTAAAGATGAACAACGTGATATTTTAAATCAACACAAATTTTATCATCAACTTGTAATCTTTGTTGCACAACCTGATAAATCAACAATAAATGCAAGTAAATATAATTATTGATAATAATGAGGATATAAAATAACATTGAAGAGACTAAACATAAACATCTTACTTTTCTCCTCCATGCTTAATGAATGATTATACAACTTGCTACCAAAATTGTTGAAATAGCATGGAATTGAACCTGTTATAAACAAAAATCAGATATTAATAAAACACAAATTAGAAAATAATTAGGAAAACAGAACAAAGAAAAATAATAACAATGACACCCCATCAAACAGAATAGAGAAGTTCATAATTCTTACCACATCAAGCAAAAATCAATAATAACAATGGCACCTCAAGCATTAAGACAATGAAGATTAATTCGAATAAGAAACACCTAACACGAAATTAACACCACAACCCAATTTTATTTGCTTGATTGAATAATTACTAAGCAACAAGTTTTTAATAAATGTATCTAATCATCATAAAACTTAATTTTAAACAACATAAAATTTAAAATAGCAACAGATACTTATGTGCATACATGTAATGTATTTGCTCAGGTCTACAAGATGCTCTTACTTTGACCATAATAATGAGTCTAGAATCTGAAGGTATGTATCTCTCTTGCTCACTACATGTCAATCAAATGATTAATAAAATGACTCAAGTATTTAACAAAAACAATAAGACAACACCAACATTAAAATTTGACAATAAATTAAAATATATTTGGATTTACCAGGAGAGACAAAATTAAATCTTCAAACTAAAACAACATCTTTAATAAAGACTAAAACAACAACATCATTAATAAATTGAAAGATAAAAAATAAAATATTTTGTGAGTATCAAATAAACATAAATAATAGATAGTAAATCAAGAATAAATTAAAAGTAAAAATCCATACACTTCGCAAAATATGGCGTCAACGCTGCCATTATGTCATAGAGTCAAATGTAGTGAGTCAAAAGTGTGATCCAATATATTCAAAAAAGTCAAACCTGAAACAGTTGGAACTTATTAATTAGTACAAAAACAAAAATTGAATTCTCATTTCAAAAACTTCAAATTAGAAACAAGTAAAGAGTTGGGAATGACATACATCGATTTTAATCAAGCATAACCAGATTGTTGTGCTTTTGGCTATGATGATGAGCCACCTAAAGCTGTATTTCCTAGTGAAATACCTTGGAACTCTATAAAATAAAAACATCACAGTTTATTAGATATATATACATTTTTATGAATTGAAGTTAATTAAATATAATGAATAATTTTACATGCTATAGTTTCTTTAGAAAGTTTGACCTCTTCTATGAGATTCAAATCTTTGAAATAGGTGAAGGAAGGTTTCAACCAATTTTTTGAACAAATTAATGCCTCTGCCATTTCTGGTTTTACAGAGCTCCAAAAGGTTTCTATTACTCTATCCCCAGTGTTGAAAGCACTTTCAGATGCAACTGTAGAGACCGGTATGGCTAGAATATCTTTAGCTATTAAGGATAAAACTGGGTACTAAGCTGAATTATGTTTCCATCAAGATAGGATATCAAATTTATCACTCATTTTTGCACATTTACTAGCAAGATACCCCTCGAGCTCATTTTGTTGGTCAATTGCATCTTTTTCTTTTAAATGGACTTCAAGTGCTTGTGTCCTTACCAATTGAGAAAGGTTGGCAGCAAAAAAAAATATTTCATCATTAGAAACATTTTCACCAACATTTGGATTTGGTTGAGATGAATTTTTTTTTAGGTCATAAGCCTTCTTATACCAAATATACAGATTAGATAAATTGTCTTTTATAGAGATGAGCAACTCTTTAGCAAATGTTTCTTTAGTTGCATACATATCCTTAAAAGACCATTCAACATATTTTAATTTATAACGCCGATAAAAAATTACACCAAAATACAGCAGCTGGTTTATTTTTTCTACGTTTCCCCAATACTTTTCATATTTTTCCATCATATCTTCACCCATATTAGCAAAAATAGTATTTAAATTTAAAGCAAAATCTAGTCCATAATAGATTGCATACATTTGGTGAAAAATTGTATGAATATTCACATGTTGTGAGGTAGAAAACACACCTTGTTGCCTCATAAAATAACTTCAAAAAAGTTGCAAAAGGCCGAACAATATTCTAATCAAAACTACTTGGGCGATCAGCGTCTCCAAAAAACTCCTTGTAACTAGAATCCTCTTCTTCAAAATTTTCAAAGGCTCTTTGAAACTTCTCAACAGCCTCCAACATCAAGTAAGTTGAGTTCCATCGAGTGGAAACATCAAGAGAAACCGATTTTTTACAAGAAATTCTAGCAAATTTTATATATTCCTTAAACTTGGAAGCCCTATGAGGTGAGGACTTAAAAAACCTAACAACATTCCTAATGGCAGATATGGACAAGTGTTTCTTTGTCAAACCATTATTTACAACTAAATTTAAAATATGTGTACAACACCTCAAGTGGAAAAATTAACTATCTCCCATCAACCCATTAATATTTTTAACTTTTTTCTTCAAAAGTGTCACTGCTACATCATTAGATGATGCATTATCAATCGTTATTGATGACACATTTTGAATTCCCCGATCCTTTAAAATTTCTTCTATCTTTTTACCTACGTTTACACCCTTGTGGTTTGGTACAACTGTGAAGCTAATTATTCTTTTTTGATAATTCCACATTATCCACAAAATGTGATGTAAAAGTCAAGTAATTAAGGTTTTGAGTTGATGTCCAACAGTCAGTAGTAAGGGTCACCCTATTGCAATCAGACTTAATGAAAGCTTTCAACTTAAGTTTTTCATCCAAATACAACTGAAAGCAATCTCTAGCTATTATACGCCTAGATGGAATGGTAAATTGGGGCTGCAATGTTTTACATGTAAAATACACGTTTTTTATTAAGACAAAGACCAACGATTATGATCAAGGCAACAAGCTCAAAAAGAAGTTCAAATATCTTTGATAAACTTTAAATTCAAACATATTATATGTTCAAATGTAAAGGTAAATGATACAACCAATAGCTCAAATACATGAGAACCATTCATATTTACATATGCATATAAAGTATTTTCATAAGTCACAATTACATTAACAAAGTCTTAATGCTATTATTTTTGACAAAATACAAAGTTGTATTCGAATACAACATAATGTATTCAAATACAGACAGCAAGTCAGTAGCTAAACTTTCAAATATGTATTCGACTACGACCTGTTGTAGTCGAATACAAAGCAAGTCAGTGGCAAATTTCACGAATCTGTATTCGACTACATGAAAGGTGTATTCAAATACAAGGTACAAATTTTGAATAAATTTGAACGTTACAAAGAGGTGTATTCGAATACACACATACTGTATTCGAATACAATTGGAAGCAATACAACTTTTCAGATTTGAAATGGCTCCAGATCATTGTATTTGTTTATCAAACCTCTTGGATCATTGGCCATGAATTTGAAGAGATGTTTATAGAGTATAAATTCACCATAACTTCATATCAAACATGACACAATCCTTGAATCAAAATCTTGAATAACTTTGAACAAAATTCTGATTTTTTACAAAGTACTTGCATTTCATTTTCATATCATTCAGAAAGGTTCTCAAAGTACTTGAAGTATTATTGGATTGAAATTATTATACCTCTCCTATATCCTTATTCCAAATTATATTATATCACTTGTAAAAGAAAGTAGTACTTTCTTAAAGTGGCTTAATCTAAGATAGTGGTGTGCTATCTTAGAAGTGTTGTTAGAAGTTTGTAGCAGAAATTCCAGGGTGGGAGTTGTACATTTACTGACAATAAGTAGATTAATCTCTTGTGGTGTACAAAAGGACTGGATGTACCCTTGGTTATAAGGGGAACCAGGATAATTCTATTGTGCATTTAATTACTGCATTTAGTTATTATCAGCCATTATCTTAAAATAGAAAATTCAACTACCATATCGTTGAAAACAAGAAAATCTCGTAACGCCTAATTCACCCCCCTCCCTCTTAGGCGTACCTTTGTACTTACATTACACAAGTATTTAGAACCTTCACCCTCAATCGCCTTAAATGGTTATTCATCTAACACCACGAAAACAGACACTGCCCTACGACAAGCTTGAAGGTTAAATGTACTACTAGTTAGAACTAAACCAGATCCCTCAATAGATGGAAATGTAAGAATTGTTTGGTTAGGGTCACTTAACATGACAAGTGGTTTTTTGAGACATTTATTAATGTGTTTGTTCATGTTAGTGGTACCATCAGATTTAGAGTCACACAAATACCTTTTATGGCAGTATTTACACGCTGTAGTATCAACGTCACAATCAAGTACTCTGTTGAAATGTTCCTAACAGTTTGGTGACTGCCTAGGTCCACTTGCATTAGGTTTTCTCTTATTTTTTTCTTGGGTATTATCCAATAAAGGTCCAACAACATTTGTTATTGTTGTTGCTGCACCATATTCATTATTGTTGATATTTTGAGTAGGTATATTTTGACTAGGCTGGTCCATCACTAAAATAATAAACGAGCCTTAATCAATAAAAAACCAACCACATTAACGTTCAATATATAAAGGGTTGTAAGTTATTATTTAAGGGATTGTATTAAGATTTAAGGGATTGTTACAAAAATTTAAGTGGTGGTGGAGGTAAAAATATAGTATAATTTATTTATTGCATTGTTATTGTAAAATATTTTACAAATTCTAATGATCTATAAGGGTGTCTAATATGAACTTCTTAATAAATATGTAACAGTTGACCTTTATTATTGTTATTAAAAATGAATTTTACAATAATGAAAAATAAAGAATGAATATAATATTTTTTTTTATAAAAATTTACTAAAATGCATTATTTTGCAGCATCACATTATTTTATAAATTTAAAAATGCATAACTTGTTATGATGTAGCAGTATATACATACTTGGATTTGAAGCATACGTAAAATAACTTAACATAATGAGAACAAAAAAAGAATAAACACATAAATATTGATACCTGAATTTGATGCCCTCTTGATATTGGTTGTGACTGGAAAATGGTTGGTCTGAAAGTACCTATGTCATTAGAATTTGTTTGTTGTCATGGTTCTCTACTACTGATCATAATTTAAAATAGAAAAAAATTTGCATCAGTTCAATCACTTTTATATCTATACCAAATAATACATGAACTATTTCTTGTTGACATGTGCAAACTGATAAGTACTCTTTCAGGATTACCAAATAATTCAATTACTTATGTATCTATACCAAATAATTTCAATCACTTGTGTATCTATACCAAATAATTTAAAGCTTATAGAGAGTTAAAACACTACAATAACATATATGTTATTCATGATTAATTGAACTTAGAACTTTTCTATTAGTACTCTTTCATGTCCCTCAAGTCACTAACATAGTTTTATACTTGAGGAAAAAATTAGATATAGTTAGATGCTCTTAGTGCATTAAAATGTACCACTTAAATAAATGTATTATAACTTTTTGTTTTCAGGATTTAAATTGAAGTTTCTCTGTTTGTTGATAAAAAAACTGATAAAAACTGATGATCTTGTTATGTTTTTTGTTTGTGACTTTTGCATAGAGAGAGAGTGAAAAACTAAAATACTTGCACTTGCAAACTGCTAATATTGTAGCCAGAAATAGATATGGCCTATTCCATGTTGTTGCAAAGCAAGGTCATCTTGGTAAGAAACAACATAGGACAATGTTTGGGCCTAATGGTTCCTATAATTTTCTTGATATTTTTTCGATTTATTTTGTCTTTATAAACATTTATACTAAATCAATGAATGGAGTTCAACAATTAAACCATGACAAAAATAAAACTTCAACAAAAATTAAAATATGAGAAAAATCATAAAACACAAAAAAATCAGAAACCCAAAATAGATTTAAAACAAACCAAGAACAAAATAAAACTTCAACAAATTTAAAATGTCAAAACACTAATAAAACACAAAAGAAAATAAAAACTCATAATACCATTATACAATAAATACTAACCTTAGTGACGAAAAATGGCAGTGACAGTGATAGTGACAAAGATAGAGGTGACTATGATTCATATCAAAACGGAAAATGACGGTTGTGCGGCGAAGACAGTGGTAGCTAGGATTTCTTAGTGAATGTTCAGTTGAGTCATGAGTAAGGGTGAAAGTTAGGGTTACTCTGAATGAATGAAGAGATAGACGAGAGTAGAGAGCGATGGGTGAGATTTGGATGAAAATTAGGGTTAATGTGAAATCCAATGGGTGAGGTCTAAGTGAAAAAATGGACTAGTGTTATTGGGCTTAGTATAACTTTTAATTTTTAATATATTGGATCGGATGGGTTCGGGTACCCACAGTCAAAATATTATAAACTAAACCCGCCCATTTAAAAGCATGTGGACCCACGTAAATTGACTCATGAACCCATTAACTCGTCTTTGTCTACCCAACATTAAATTTAAGCCGCGGGTTGTCCAGTTATTTCCGAGCAACGAGTTTGTGTCCAGCCCTAATTATATATACCAATATTTTTTTTTTTGAAACATGGATATTAAGTTTGATTCAAGAGTCTCTTTTCTGTAATCAAATGGTAATAATTACTTGATTTTATTTGGTGCAATTGATCACACTTGACCAAAATAAATCAATTTTATTTATTGCGTTTTAATATATATTAACAACATTCCTTTTCTAGAACATACAAAATATTCAAAAAATTCATGTTGTCAAAAAATATTAAAATTATAATTTTTATAATAAAAAGATGCAGAATGTATTTGAAAGATACCATTTTTTTTATTCAGAAAAAATATTATTTTTATTTGTTACATTAAAAAATAAAGAGAATAATATTATGATAAATGATTAAATTGTTAGATAAATGTCATGTGTAATATTTTATGTGAAGCAAGGCAATTGTTTATATTTATATTGTAGATTGTAGATTAGCTAATCATTTTTAAATAAGTATATATTATTATTATTATTATTATTATTATTATTAAATTGGTCTATATCTTTGTCACGCAAGCTCTATTTTTGTGAGAAGATTCAAGAGAGTTTAGATTAAACCTTATTATATACTATTATAAAGGTTTTATAGATATTATATTATTTAAAATTATAAGAAATCTATACTAAGATTAAATACAATCCATTTCAAGCAATAATCCTTACACATGGAATTCTCATACGCATTATACTATGCATTCTACAATTAATTAGTGCAATAATAATTCTGTTAAACTAAATTAAAATGCAATCAATTTAATTTGATTATTTTCCTCAATTTAATTAGGTTTTTTTTTAAAAAAAAATATTGATTCGGTTATTACAGCTATAACATTAATACCATGCTATTAATTAAATTTAGTTCACAGAATCAATTGTATCATGGTCGAAAAAACGTCAATTACCATTAAAAATTGTAGTAGTATTTCCTAACCAAAACTGTAACATCAATTGTACTACGTTTATTAAAATAAAAAAAAAATAAAAAATTGTACTGTATAATAGTATCCCTAATTTAAAATAAATAAAAAACATTAATTGCCAAATTGTAATAATTCAAAAAAAATCTAAATTTTAATTTTTTTTAATTTTAATTTATTACACTTCTATAAACAATAGAAATAATTTTAAAATTTATATTGATATACGATTTAGTTAATATATGATAAAATTTAGTTTTTTTTATAGAACGATAAAATGTAGTTGATATATGATAAAATTAGTAATATCACGGTTTCCATAAAACAGTATTGACCACCGCCACCAGTATTGACCACACACTTTCAACACCATTTCCAACACTCACCACCAGCACCAACAAAGTACCTACAACCACCATCTCCCACTACCTTCTACACTACAACAAGAAAATACTCCATTTGTGGTGGCCACAAATGTTAGGTTTTTGGTTACCATTTGAGATGGCTTAAGCCACACAAAATTGTGACAGAAACAACAACCATAAATTTGTGAGGGTTTAAGCCACCACAAATGATACAACATATGAAAAAACAACACAATTTGTGGAGGTTTAGTCCGCCATAAATTATCCTAGTTGTGAGAGCTTAAACCGTCACAAAGGATGAAACTGACAAAAAAAAACATAATTTGGCCACAACAACTATCCCATTTATAAGAGTTTTGGCTACCACAAAATGGATAACATTATTAAAAAATCATAATTTTATAAAATTCAAAATTAATATTAAAAAAAACTTATATTATATACAAAAAAAATTAATATTAATATAATTTAGAAAATGAAAATTTAAATAAAATAATATACAAAAACAAAACTATAATTTTAATATTAATTAAATTTTAATAATTAATTATATTATTACTATCAAACAATAATAAATTATATATTTAAATATGTATTTGGTATTTACAATTATAAAAAAAAGTACAATAAAAAAAAAATTGATCCTCGTAAGTATTTTTGTTTTTTACATCTTTGCAAATATAGTTTTATTTTAAAATAATATTTTCATTCAACTTCCGTTACAAAAAATGTAACACCGTTAAACCTAAATATAAACGAAACCTTCATCCTTCGTGAATAACTCTCCATTTACCCTTACACCATGGTAGAAACTACCTCAACAAAACATGTATGGTTTCATGGGAACTCTAATTTTGGGTTCAGTGGTTTTCACAATAAATCAAACACTTTCTATGCGTTTCTAGAACACTCAGTTTCTTTCTATGAGGAATGACGCCGTTTTACAAATCACAAGAGGAAAGAGTTTTGGGTGTTACAAATAGTAATTTATTGAAAGAAACTAAATCTTTGTCGGATTTGATTGGAAGTGATTGGAAAAAACCCAATACTCCACCTATGAGAGAAAAAAAGTACAAGATTGTTGTTGAGATAGTCAATTTGATGGAAAATGATGGGGTTATGGTGATGAGTGAAGTTTTGATTAGAGTTAAGGAGTTTGGGGAGAGGGGGATGTGGAATTAGTTTAAATGTTACAGTTTTTATAAAGGAAGTTAGATTGAATGACTATTTTAAAATGAAAATATACTTGCATGAATATGAACCAAACAAAAAAGCTTATGATGACTAAAACAGAAAAAAAAAAAAAAAAAAAACGTTATAATTGCAAGAACCAAAAAATATATTTAACCCTTAATTATATTTATAGTGAAAAATGGCATTTATGGAGGCTAAAACGACCACAAAATATCAACGGCTCTATTGCCTTTGTGGCGGCCTAGACGATCAAGAAAAGTTGTCTTTGTGGCAGCATAAGTTCTCCAAATGCTATAACAGTCATATTTTTTAGACAGCCAAAGCGGCGAAAAAATACTATCGACTTTATTTCCTTCGTGGCAGCCTGAGCGATTAGAAACTATTGTCTTTGTGGCGGTCTATGCCCTCACATTGCTGCAATGGTTTGATTTTGTGACTGTATTTGCCGCCACAAACTCTTATTTTCAATCAATCAAACTCATTGTGAGGGTATTGACTGCCTCAAAGTCAAATAATTTTTCCTTCTAATAATTTGTTGACCGTTAATGGCCGCCGCAAAAGTTACAATTAGCCAAAAAAAAATTATTTGTGAGAGTTTTTTCAGCCTTTAAGTAACAGTCAATTTGAATTTTAGTATCTGTGAGGACTTTTTTAGTTAGTAATTTATTAATGTTTTTTTACTACAAAATCTTTTTAAATTTGGCCACAAATTGATGTTATTCTTCATCCATCACACTCCGATCACCACATCCAACTATCAACTATCTCTTTAGATCACTACAACCACCTTTGATGATTGATCACTACTTATATAATCATCTTCCACAACTACCAAAAAACTATATACATTTATGACATTGATAATACACAAATACCTAATAAGGATAATTTGGTAAAAATAGTATTCATCTCTTTCATTTATACATTTTTCTTAATATGTGTAAAATGATCAAATAATTCAATTCTTTTGAGATTGATAGAGCATGAATTAAATTACAAAAACGAAAAGATTATGACGTTGAAAATCTTATTTTTAAGGAGTTTTCTTACACTATCATGAGTATTTATCATTTCACGCCATTAGAATTTTAAAATATATCACATTAGTATTTTAATTCAAAAATATAAAAGACATCAAAACTAAAGAGTTTTAAATTAAACAAAACTAAATAAAGTTAAGAGATAAAAATTACTCTTTTAAAATTCATTTATAATGGTACCTCCTCTATGCTATCCATATCCATATAGGGCTGCAAGGGCTCTAGAAGGAAACGCATAGTTCTCTCATATTAGAAAAAGAAAGGCCGGTTAGAAATATAAATTCCTTTATAAATATACGTTTGTTTATTTATCATTCTATCATTTGAAGTCGAAATGACTAGAAATGTATTAAAATGCCAATATTATTAAAATGCCAATATTAGCAAGGAGCCGTTCATATAAATATTGAGTTTCAGTTATAATTTGTGAATCGTATCTGTCTTTGGTAAAAGCTAAAGCAGAATGAATATCTTTATAAAACACATAAAAATTTACAATTAAGAAAATTTTATCTTATACCCTTACATTTTATTTTCACCCAACAAATACAAGAAAATGACTTTCTTGCTTTCGTATAAATTTTAAAATTTGTAAATAAAATTCAATTTTACATAAATTTTTTTTAAAATTTTCCAATACACAACATGTATTTTAAAAAACTTATTTCAAATTTTTTTGATAAAAAAGTTACATTCGAAAAAGCTTTTTTTAAGTTTTTTAGTGAAATAGTTACATTTTAAAAAAAAAATTAAAGTTTTTCGAAAAAAAATATATATATATATCGGTGTATATCGAAAAATTTGTGAAAAAATCTGAAAATTTAAAAAAAAAATCGATAAACTTTAGTTAAAATAAAAGAAAAAATAATTAAATATACATATATATATTTACTATTTTTAAAAATTTATGGAAGTATAGGTACAAATATAGAGGACTGGATATATAGGGTAAATTTTTCTAAAACTAAAGTACATTTCTAGCATGAGTGTTGCCTTTTGTACCCCCCAATTAAACTCCTACCCCCCATTTTAATGTTTTTTGAGTGAAATACCCAAAATATCCCTAAAAATTCAGTAAAAAAGTAAAAAAAAGAAAAAAAAATATCACATTCGTATCTCAAACCTGAAAAATCCAGAAAGTAAGTTTTGAGAAAAAAAAGTTTTTACCGGAAATTTCAATGATTGAAATTTTCGGTAGTCAAAATTGTGTACCGGAAATTTCATTTTTGAAATTTCCGGTATGTAATTTTGACTACCGGAAATTTCAAAAATCTGGTTATTGTCCCGGAAATTTCATCCATTTTGAAATTTCCGGTACACTTTTTTTTTTTTTTTTTGAATTTTATTAGTGAGGATCAGAGGAGCTAAAACTGATGGTGGTGATCATTCTCGAGTTCGGCCTCCTACACAATCAAATAGGAGAGCTGCTGTTGAAAAAAGGAGAAAAAGGAATGAGGAAAGGCAGGCACACCCGGATGAGCAGCCCCAGGATGAGCAGCACACGCAGAATCCTATGTTCGATGCAGAACAGGATGAGCAGCCACAGTATAACCAGCAGTATGAGCAGCCGCAGGATGACCAGCAGTATGACCAGTCTCAGTATGAGCAGCCCCAGCCTGAAGAGCCCATTTTTCCTAGAGGTCCTTATGATCTTTCTGTCCTTAGAGATTATGAGCATCATATTGCCATTAATGTGTAGAATGGACAGGTTAGTAAATTATTTATTTTATTACATATTATAATTTAGTAATTTATTTGTAGTTATAAGATTATTTATAGTTATAACATTATAATTTATTTGTAATTATAATATATTTTTAATTGTGTGTTATTTTTAATTAAACAGGATAGGCGTGCCTTGAAAGTTGTTTCAAATGGGAAAAAGCAAGACAAATTCATTGATATTAGATATCAATTACCTGCTGAAATAGATCATTGGATTAATATATCTGGATTACGTCCTCTGAGAAGATGTAGTCTACATATGATTGATGGTAATTTGATATCTGCTTTTGCTGAAAGATGGCATGCAGAAACTAGTTCATTTCACCTGCCATTCGGTGAAATGACTATTACTCTTGACGATGTCAGGGGTCTTTTGAGCATTCCATGTACCGGAGAGTTTTTTACACCTCCTGCAAATGCCAATGAAGATTTGGCAATTGCTGCTGCTGTTCAGTTATTGGGAGTTTCATATGATGAAGCTGTGACTGAGACTAGGACTAACAGAGGGGCATCTTACAGTTTTGAGTGGTTGAAAGAGGTCTTTTTTAAGAAACTTCATGAACGTAGATATGACTGTGCAGCTAGGGCATATCTACTTCATTTGGTAGGGTGTACCATTTTGGCTGATAAAAGTTTTACACTTGTATCTGCCAAATATATGTTTCTGTTTCAAGATCTCGATAGTTGTGGTAGATGGGCATGGGGACCGGCTGCACTTGTTGTGTTATATGACTATCTTAGAGATAGTACATTTCCCGCTACCAAACAGATTGGAGGTTATTTATCTTTGTTTCAGGTTCTATTATATTTATTATACTTATCATTATGTTTTTAATTATTTGATCACCTTAATAATTTTACTATATTTTAATGATTTACAGACTTGGATATATGAACATTTTCCTGATATTTGTAAACGGGATATGGATGAACATATTTCGTCGATGCCACAGATGTTTCGTTGGACTGCGAAACAAACATTAGGGAATGTTGCATATTACAAGGCGAAGTTGGATGCTTTGAGTGATACTGATATCATCTGGGCACCGAATTACGATGAGAACGCTGTGTCACGATTTCAGTTTGTGTCGTTATTTACATGATACATGCATTGGTGTTTCACGATGGTTCCGTATTTACCAGAGAGGTGCATACGACAATTTGGGTATATTCAGCACATTCCTCCTACACCACTGATGCTTGTTGCACGTGATGTTGACGTTGAATGGAGTATGTACCGGAATTTTGTACGATCACTTCGAGCTAGATTGCACCCAGCTTCATATCCACATGAGTGTGTTGAGGGATACATCCAGTGGTATTATAGGATATCTCATCCTCGGATGATCCCTTATGTTGCTGCATATGCTGGTCCTAGTTATGATGCCGATGCTGGTCCTAGTTATGATGCTGATGTTGGTCCTGGTCCTGGTGCTGATGCTGGTCATATTCATGATGCTGGTCCTGATAGTAGGTGTACACGGTGTGACGCAGTTGGTGGTCTTATACAGCAGAGTTTAGATTTGCATATGGGTGATGCTGAAGACCAGATGCGTGTTTTATTAGAGAGAGCTTTATACATTTCTAGAGGAGGCGATTATCAGTAGTATTATCGTTGTATTATTCAGACTTATTTTTCTATTTGCGTTGTATTATTCAGACTTATTTTAATTATATTTGTTATTGAGACTTATTTTATTAGTGACTTATTCAGACTTATTTATTATTAGCGACTTATTTATTATTCAGTTGATGTTTCAAATAAGAACATGAGAGACTTGGGCCAATGCAAATAAAAAAATACAATTCCAAGATCAATAATATCATTTAAAACAACTTACAACTCAAAAGTGTCAATCATCTGCCAAAGACATATAATCTGAATTATTTTCTAAATCTAAAGAACCCCAATGTTGTAGATGTCCTGCATAAGCGATAGCCCATGATGTAGACTCATCGCTACGATGCTTCTTCCAATGCCATGCAAGTGGAGGTAACGGACATTCAGATTTCAATTTAATTTGAATCCAATGATTTTCGTTAACAAAACCAATGCTGATAACACGATCACGTGAAAAATCTCCATTATATGCACCCCTTAATGGAAAAAAAGTTAAACAAAAAGTTTTTGCTAATGTAACAAGAAGAAGATTATATTTTGTTGCTATCACGTAACCCATATCAGGAATGGTCATCCACTTCTCGTGACTTTGGTTTTCCAACACAGTTACAAGTAAAGACTCTGTCACTTCTTGCAAACGTTCCTTGAATAATGCAGCATATAAATCTGGTTTGGATTTAATCTCTGTATACAACTGTCGACGTATAATGCTCCAAGATTCTTCACCATGACCAAGTAAAGCAGCAATAGCACGATATCCACAGTTTCCATCTGCTTTAACATTAACTATGTCTTCAATATATGGATGAATTAAAGAAGGAAACTCGTGGAAATATTTTTTAACCTGATGGGAGACTTGTTTGGATGTTTGATGGGAGACTTGTTTGGATGCTTGATGGGAGAATTGTTTGGATGCTTGCTGGGAGACTTGAGTATCAACATGCTCAAAGTGTGATGGATCACGATATACGGCATATCCCTTCGGCTTATTGTCTTTTTTCTTAACACCACCTTTTGTTTTGACTTTATCCACTGGTGCACACATTGATGTTGTCTCCGGATATGCTATTTCACGCAACTTGCTCTTTAATGCCCTTCTTCCAGCAACATTAAGTGTTTTCCATGTCTTCCAAATTATATTCATCTCTGATGTAATGTCCAACTCTGAATCATTTGTCAACTGTTCATTCTCTTGATCATTATTCAAGGTTAATTTCCTCCAATGTATATGAACAGCATCTAATGGAATTGGAACACCTTCCATCTTGTATCGTGCTAACTCACACGCACAAGGTAATCCATGAGTCTTTCTAAGTATACAACAACACATATCTTTATCATTACCGACATAACTAACTCTCTTGTATTCTTCAACAATATCACCTAAGGCTTTCCTGGATACAACCCAAGTCAATTTCTTGAAGAATGGATTGTTGTGTATATGCTCTTTGCGACCCTTACTTATCTCAAATGAACCTTTGATTTTAATAATTTGATACTTCAACATGTCATTCATACCATTCCATGCCTTACAAAAATCTCCTTTACTGTGTTCCAAAAATCTCTTCAATGACCAATGAGCAGACTCAACCCTAATATTTAAACAAAAAAATATTCGATTAATCATATATCATTTATAAAATAAAATACAAAAAGTGAAGTTTTAATGACATACCTATTAGTCGTAGTATTTCCTAGATGCAATACTCGATTGGTCCATGCTTCAACAAATCTTTCCTTATAAGGATTCAACCATGTGTCTCGGACGTAATCAAAAAACATAATATTATCGACACATGATTGCTCAAATATTTGCAAAAGTACCTCGTACTCATTCTCTTCAGAACAATATACAATTTTACTCCACAACTCAAGAATGGGTTCTTGCATGTCTTTATTTAATATATACTGTTTGCATTTGGCTCTAACATTTTTGTTAATATGAAGTTGACAAAGTAAATTTGTTGAAGATGGAAATACAAATTTAATTGCATTCATTACAGCAAGTTCTCTGTCAGTGACAATCACTTGAGGAAATGACGTGTTTGAAACAAACAACTCTTTTAACTTCTCCAATGCCCACCAAAAGTTGTCTTGACGTTCAGAATCCATATAAGCAAATGCAACATTAAATGTCAACCCAGTTGAAGTTACACCAACAATTTCAAACAACGGTAACCTATACTTGTTGGTTTTGTAGGTGCTATCCATGATCAATACAAGAGGGAACATGTTCAGTAAAGTTATGGAATCTGGGTGCGTCCAAAATATATCCCTCACAATGTTGAAGTCCTCATGTGTCCTGCTCCAACAAGTATATTTCTCAGCTTCAAGTAACTTCAACAAATGTTGCATATCAGTTCTAGGTCCCATCAAATTCTTCCTATATATACTTCGTCGCTTGTAAATTTGATAGATACTAGTCACATTCTCCGTATCTCGATCTCTCAAATATGACAAGATGTGTCTCGGTGCAACGTGGTATTTTGTCAACTCGTCAACATGTTTCTTATCTTCTTCTGTTAAGCGTCCCATAAATGCATTATTCTCAAAAGTAGCTACTAACTCATGGTTGTGAAGTCCACAAATTAAACTTATAATCCATCCTTCATCATTTTTCAGTGGTCTCGATCTAAGTTTAAACGGACATCCACACCTTTTAGTTGAAGTACATGTGTCATTTTTATTTGACTTATATTCGCCACCTCTATCACAACCAAGAATTAATTTTGACTTTCTTCCTCTCTTTCCAGTCTCTACGTCTGATCGAGTAATGATAACTGCTACTCGATTTTGTCGACCTATCTCTCTTGCCTATGATATGACAGCTTCTCGTGACTCAAAAATTTGATCAGTTGTAAATGCTTCAGTTAAATCTATAAATACTGGTTGTGCGTCTTCCATCCCTATTTCAAAAAAAAAATTAATAATAACAAACAAAGTAAAAAAAAATTCAAAAAAAAAACAGACTACCGGATTTTTGAAATTTCCGAATTGACTACCGGAAATTTGGAAATTGAAATTTCTGGTAGTTATATTTTGTATACCGGAAATTTCAAATTTCCGGGAGCTACCGGAAATTTCAAATTTCTGGTATACAAAATATAACTACCAGAAATTT
>JBBPBS010000629.1:5509671-5537591 GCA_037974835.1 Cicer judaicum | reverse complement strand
AAAAAAAAAAAAAAAAAAAAAAAAAAAAAAAAAAAAAAAAAAAAAACTAGAACAATTTATATGGACAAAAAAAAAACTCAAACACCTTCTATACAACAAAAAAACTCAAACACTTTATATGACATAAAATCAAAAACATTGTGTACAACAAAAAAATTCAAACACTTTGTATAAACATAAAATCAAACACCTTATGTGCAACATAAAAACTCTAAACAAAAATCAACACTTACATCCAATTGAAACACCAAATCAAAATTTCAAACTCCAAATCAAAGCTCCAAACTCCACACCAACAAAATAAGGTTTAAATTTCATGTTAATTGAACAACATAAGCAAAAAGCACTAACAAAATCAAAACTAACAAAATAGAAATCCGAATTCCAAATCAAAACTAACTAACAAAAATCAGCACTAACTAAATAGAGAGGTGAACAGAGAGGCGGCCACAGGCCTGCAGCGAGCAGAGGAACGATTCGTGATTCGTAATTTGGCAGAGGCAGTCGCGCGTTTGTCGTCGTGAATCTGATTCTAGAGGAGGGAGAGAGGAAGGTTGTAACTTGTAAGCAAAAGGGAGAGGCAGAAACGCTGCTGCTGGAAAGAGAAAGGAAGAAAGAGAGGAAGAAAGGGAGATGCAGAAACGCTGGGAAAGAGAGAGGAAGAAAGAGGGTAAGAAAGGGAGAGGCAGAAACGCTGCTGTTGGAAAGAAAGAGAAAGAAAAAGAAAATTGAATTAGGTTTAGGTATTGATGTAATTTTTTAGTTTTAATCGGGGCATTATAGTCATTTCACCTTTTTTTTTTGGGTGGCCGTGGCCCCCCTATGTCCTTACTAAGCTCCGCCTCTGGTCACAGGCGTCACATATCCCAATCATTCCACATCTACATCAAATAATCTAGAAGGATCTAGAAGTGGCGGTGAAGGAATATATTGGATATATCCAAATTGTCTCAAACTCCTCTCTGGCAGATATTTTACAACAGTGCTTCATAATCGGAGGTGACCAGTATAAAGTACGATATCATCAACAGGAATGACACACCTATGATTCTCTCATGGTCTTCATATAACATCCGCATGTGTCAATGCATCAATAATACATTTGTATTCATCGACCTTATGCTTGTCTTGTTTGTAGCACCATGTATTCATTCAAGCAAAGCATTCCACGTCAGCACCCTGGTCACCTCTATTACAAATATTCGGAATATATTCATAGATCCAACACTGTTACAAATAAAAATAAATATATTAATGATAAATAAACAATAATTAATACTAATAATTAAATATAAAATAAATAAATAATAAATACTAATAACATAATTAACATAACATTTAATAATTAAAATTGAATAAATAATTGATACTTGAAGCAGCATCATATATCCACCTAGTTGTTTGGTGTCATAACAACAGGCATATGAGAGGTAGTCATAAAGTAATACGAGTGCAGTAGTACACCATGCATATTTATGTGTACCGTCTAAATATCTGAATAAAGGAAGGTACTTCGCATCAACTAGAGTAAGACTCTTATCAGCGAAAGTAGTACTCCCGATTAAATTCAACAAATATGTCCTAGCAGCATAGTCAAACCTCTTTGATGCACACTGTCTTCTGAAGACCTCTTTCAGCAAATCCAGTCTATAGTGCACACCTTTAGTCTTTTTGGTCTCCTCCCATATCTCTTCCATGGTCACTCCTAATAGAGTGATGGCAAGATTACATGTCGTTACTCTATCTACATCGGGTGGACTGTAGAACTCACCCCTAATAGGCAATCTCAGAAGATTGACAACATCATCCAAAGTAATCGTCATTTCACCAAATGGCATGTGAAATGATGATGTCTCAGAATTCCATCTTTCAACAAACGCAGATATCAGGTTGTTGTCGATCATCTTCAAACTACCCCATTGTAATGAGTTCAAACCTGACAAACTCACCCAATTCTTTATGGGTCGCGGAGGTACCGGCGGAGTAAATTGTTGCATTTTCTTTCCATGCGCAACAATTTTCAACAATGGTTGCTCCTGTATACAAAGAAAATATATGATATTAAAATTAAATATAGACCAAAAATAATAATTAATTTAAATATTTTTAATGCATTATAAGTAATAATTAATTTAATATACCTCACTAAACCATAGTGTAGCTGAAACATGATAACATTATTGTGTAATGACAGATAAATCATAAGGTCCTCTAGGATATCGTGTGAGCTCATCAGGTTCCTCAGCTCCATCATATTCATCTTCCATATACTCTCCCTCATGAGCACATGTAGCCTCCTATTGCTCATGTACCACATCCTCCTCATGCACTATAGAAGGATCCACCTGATCATGATGTCCCTCATCGTCGTCTTCAATAATCATATGTCTTCTTCTCCTTGAAGTTGTCGATCGAATCCTCTCTGGGGGATTCATCGCGGACGATGTAGAAGTCTTAGTGTCACGTGTAATTTGTATAATTTTGTCGTCTCTTCCTCGTGCGCCAACTGAAAATGTTTTCCAGTAGAGTCTTCTGTACCGAAAAACTTCAAAAATATTTTCCGATAGTAGCTTATGTATCGGAAAACTTCAAAACAAGTTTTCTGGAGTACGTCTTATGTACCGGAAAACTTGTATTCAAGTTATCCAGAAATTTAGAGAAAAAAAACTCGAGTTCCAGAAATGTTGAAATGTAAAATGATAAATTTTTGGATGTTTTATTATTTATACGAGGGCAAAAAAAAATCATTTCGTTCTTAATTTAGGGGTATAGGTATAATAAGGGGGGTATAGGGTAAAATTTTCTAAACTTAAATATACTATTGGGTCAGTCGAGTTCGGATAAATTGTCCACCCCTATCACATATTATGTTATACTCAACGAATCTAGTCTATTTATTTAATGTGTTGTGTCTTTTGTCGATTCTTGTCTCAATAATCCATGAAGGAAAAAGTCAATAGAACAACAAAATAAAAATAAATTATTTACTATTTATATTATAATCCAAAAAGATATATATATCATTATAGTCAAATTTTGTTTTTAGGTAACAAAAAATGAGACTTCAATGATGATAGTTTGATGGTAGTGATATATAGAATTGTCAATTTGACAACTTCACTAATTATTGACCCTAACCCATATGTTGGAGGGGTCAAAAAAAGCCCCCAACACAAAAAAACCCTAACATTTTGTGGATTTAATGGGTCTATAGGCCCACTTTTTCAAAAAAATAAATTTGAAGTTCTTTTTTTTTTTATTTTTTTTTTTTTGAGAAATATTTTTTTTCTATTTTTTTCTTAAAATTTTTCTATAAAGAAGTTTCGATTTTTTTCGATAAATTTTTTTCTTTAACATATTATAAATATGACTTTCAAATATATAATACATATCAAAATTACTAATGAAGTTTATTTATTCAAAATTTACATCAATAATGATATTAATAGGATTTAATTATTATTAATATAAATAAATAAATTGAGACAAAATAAATTATATAATTAGCATACAAAATTCGAACAATTGTATCGATAATAGGTCAGTTGACAACCATACAAACCAAAAATATTTATGCATAGTAATAAATATACACCATATACATAGGTCAAAGTTTTATTTCACAATTGAGATTAATTGATGGGCAGACTTTTGTATTAAAAAAAAAAAAACAGAAAACAATGTGAACATAACACAACTTTTAAGCTAAAATAATGAGATTATTATATTTATAACATCAATTTAATCTCATATTAGTAATTAAAACTATATAAATTGTCAAAAAAAATTCCACAAAATATACCAAATTGATCTCATTTATATGAATAATCAATTGCAAGGATTATATAATTTTAATTTGCCTCAAATAACCATCACCACTTTTTTATTTAACTATAAAGAATATTAATGACAGCGAGGCAACAAAATGTTAATTATAATTCAAATTTAAATCTATAATATTTGGTTTAAGAATCGAAAATTGAGCCTAAAATAATTTTGTAGTCATAATATTTTAAATAGAAGAATAATTTTCATAAGTTTATTACTATAAAAATATTTTCACATAGAATCACTTTAGACTCGAATCTTGAAAGTATATAATTTAAAATAACAATTACGATTCTCATATTATCTAACCACCAAATATTTATAGTATTTATAAAATAATTTGAAATAAAAAATTAAGAATATTAAAACAAATCAAATCGTTTTGGACTAACAATTAAAATATATTTTGGATACAAAATTAATTCCATAAAAGACAGTTAATTAGGAGAGTAAAGTGAATCAAAGTGTCACTAAATAAAGGATTATTTTTTAAAATATATTACACTAATTCCATTAGGTTCACAATAGAATCATGCCAAATTAATAATAAAAGTTCATGGGACCCAATTCAATCTTCGATTAAATAAAACAAAGCAAATTAAGTTGCCTTAATTGCATTTTATTTTTACAAAAATTACAATTAAAATGAACAAATCAAAATTTTCATGATAGCAATCGCTAAAGGCTGCTCCACATAATCATTATGGATTTTTTCCACAAATTTCGGGGTTTTTTAGATAATAATGATTTTTTAGTCTATGATAAATTTAAACCTAATTAATTCACACGAGTCTAATTCAAATTTGAAATAAAATATTTAATCTATAATATCGATATAATATCGATATTTATACGTTGAATTAAAATTTAAAAATTAAATTATAATATTTAAGTTATAATTTAATCTCTTATAAACCAACAATTTTATATGTGTTTAATCGTGATCCAATAATAAATACCTAAACCTTGCATCCTACTTATGTTTAACTAAGACGCTAATTCCAATTTTTTAGGAGTTTGGGATAGCGTTGAGAGTAGCAAATGTTCAAATATTCATGATCACACTGAAAATATTTTATCATCTCGTCTCAACTCAAAATGTTAATAATTTAAAATGTTAATAATTTAGATATATATTCCAAGATTAGAATAATGTATATTGTTCAAATTATTTATAGATCTCGAGAATTTGAGGATTATAGTTGTTATCCCATTTCAACAGCAAACACAATCGTACTATGTTGCAGGTATCAATCTCATTAATAAAATTACATTTTCTTATTAGTTAACGAGTTTTTAATGTACTTCTACTCCTAAGAATGAAATTTTTCATGAAAAACATTAAATTATCCATGTTGTATAAACTCGCGAGTTATCAAAGTTAATGTGATGTAATTAGATCATATCATCCCTATTCCAAACTTACTCCATTTTTTAAAAATGTCATATATATATATATATATATATATATATATATATATATATATATAAATGTAATTGAGTTCTATTTTATTTTTATAAAATTAAATGAAGTTTAATGACCATACACTATGCAGTATAAATCATTTTACATAAACAACAACACATACAAACAGTCGATTATGTTATTATTTTATAATATCAATTATAATTATGTGATAAATAATAAAATCAGCGGTTTTTATCGTCTAATTTACATTGATTATATATTTCTTTTTTCTCAAATTAAATTGATTCATTTGTTATATTGAACCTGTTTGTCTATCATTTTCTAAAAATTATTTAATTACATAGAGATAATGTATTAGCACTGCTAAAAAATTGGCGTTCAGCCACACAGACAAACTTTGACAAATTTTTTTCTACAGTGTTTTAATAATTTTATGGTTTTCATCGTGGCTAAATGTTAATTTTTTTGATAGTGTAGAAACTATTTAAAACAGGATATACCATAGTTGAAAATGCATTCAAATCGAAAACTATGCATGTTAAGATAGTTTTCCTCAAAAGGTAATGCAAAATAACTATTTCATTTCTAACATAAAAATCAATTTTCAAAAATATTATTTTTTAGAATAGTCTACATATAAATATAAGGCTAAATTACATTCGTGGTCCTTTAACTTAATTTCAGGTAACGTTTTAGTCCTTTATCTTTTTTTTTTTTTCCGATTTAGTCCTTTATTCCTAATAATATCAAATAAAGTATGAAAATATGAGTTTATTTGAAGATTTGCATTACGGATTTGATGAAATTTGTATTATATTGAAGAATATAATTAATTTTATGAGTTTTGATTGAATTTTTTTTTGAATTTTTGTTTAAAAAAGGATAACGTTGTTGAAATTTTAAAACATAAAATATCAAACTGTCATTTAAAATTAAAATAAAGGACTAAATCGGGAAGAAAAAAAAAGATAAGGGACTAAAACGTTACCTGAAATTAAGTTAAGGGACCACGAATGTAATTTAGCCTAAATATAATTATAACACTAAAAATGATTTTAAAAAAATTTAGACTTAATTGCAGTTTTGGTCCCTTATTTTAGTTTAATAACGAAACTAGTCCCTCATTTTATTTATTTCCAGTTTTGGTTCCCAAATAGAATTTTGGTCCATAAATTTGATGAAGTTTTATATTTTTAAGCCACACCACACTATTTATGATTATAAATTTAATGTACAATTGTTGCACCACGAGATCTTGAGGCATATTGTGAGTTAAATAAACGCAAAAACAATAAAACTACATCAAATTTTGAACCAAAATTCTGTTTGGAAGACAAAATCTAGGGACAACTAAAATGAGGGGACTACTAGGCATGGCAATGGGGCGGGGTGGATTTCGCCTCCTCCACACTCACACCCGACTAATCGGGGAAAATCCTCCACACTCACACTCACACCCGCACCCATTCATATATATAAAATTATAAATTTAAAGATCATATTTATTATAATAAAATAATAATTATTAAATAATAATAAAATAAAATAATATTTTATATAAAGATAAAATTATAATTTTTAATAATTAAAAAATATTTAATATGTATATGTATATAAAATTAAAAAATTACAATAATAATACTTGCGGGGCGGGTTCGGGTAGGGGGTGGATATCACCACCCCAAACTCGTCCCCGCCCCCGAATTTTAATGTCGGGGAAAATCCGCACCTGCACTCAATTAAAGCGGATTTTTTCCGCCCAAATCATGCGGGTTCGGGTGGGTACTCGTGAATGCGGATTTTATTGTCGTCCCTAAAAACTACTTTCACAATTCAGCTAAAATAAGAAAACTAAAACTACAATTAAGTCAAAAATTTAAACAAACCAACCATTATATTATATATTAAAATATTGTCTGACATACTATATTCATACTAAATAAGTCATGGAGTGGACTAGTCATTTGAGATAATATGCTCTTGACTTATAATCTTTTAATTCACATATATATTAGAAGTTTTATCGATATTGAATGTTTATGTTATATTTAGTTTCTTTGGATCCTATTTCTCTAAAGCGAGAAATTCATTTTAGGTAATAAAATGAATAATATTCATCATTAACTAATAAATTAATAGTTAATATTAAATGTACATACATAATCAATTATAAATGATTATAACTTTAAATATTAATTGATGCATTTAACTAACTACTCACTCTAGATGAGATAAGTCATAATTCTACTAACTATTGTTATCTTATACTTGATGACAATGGTGGTGGTGGTTAGCAATGATGAATGATAAAGAAAAAAAGGGATGAGAGGTGGTTGTTGGGAATGTTAAAAATTAAGATTAGAGTTTTGTTTCTCATTTAATTAATTTACATTAATTAAAATTTTATTTTTTATTAAATTGGTTTAGTTATTTAGATAAAATATATAATTAATTTAATTACAAAAGTATTGATATAGATTGAATCGAAGATACCGTGAAAAATTTATCCAATTCATTAGTGACACTTGTCACATTCTAAAAGTTTATTGGAGACAAAAAAATCTCATAAATATCAAATATAAGGACTTAAAATTTGAATATAATAAAAAAGAAACTAAAATTTAAATTTATGTAAAATAAAAAGATGAAAATTACATTTAAACCTTAATATTATATTAGAATACCTAAAAATGAAATAGTGAAGTCTTAATGTTATATTATTCTCCCATAAAACACTAAAACCTTGAGAAGATAGTCCCTTAAAAAATCGGACTACTATAGTCCATATCCATGTTAAATTTTTATACAAATGACTTACATGATAATGTGGCGTTGTAGTTGTCATGTAGCAAACACATGTATTTAAGACTAAAGTAAAAGAAATTTAGGTTTTTACGGTAATAATATTTGGGGATAATTTGGTCACCAATTTCTTTGCAAAATTTCTTAACCAAACATTTTCAACTTCTTCATGTACTTTGTTATTTATCTTCTAAAAAATCAAAGTCACACGCTATATTCAAAGTTTCTCCTTAAGTATGATATAAACCATATGTATTATTATAGTTGAATTTCATTGTAGAGGGACTAAAATTAGATTTTTCTTGTTTTGTGAGGTACTAATTCTGACACAAGATAACTTCCGTTTCGTAAAAACAATTGGACTCTACTCATGTCATAATTAAACTCCTCTATACACACATCCCATCCACGAAGAACTATAGTTATCAACATAAGCAAATATCACAATTGTCATCAGTTGCGGATCTTCTTGGGTGCGGGCAGGTGACACGGCACCCCCTATATTTTTTAATTTCTTTTATATATATATATATATATATATATATATATATATATATAATAAATTATTAAAATATTCTTAAAGTATGGTTTTGTTTAGTAACTTTCGTCTCTCTCCTCCACTTCTGTACTTCTCTTATATTTGGTTTGTATTCTTTCTTAAAATTTATACTACTAAAATATAATAAAATTAATACAACAACCTCTATATATATAAACTTTTTCATTTCATGTTAATTATTGATATATGATATAGTATGATATTATTTTTTAATTGTAAATTGTTTTAATTAATATGTGAATTTTTTTAGGAGTGACACTATATTTAAACATAAAAAAATTGATGCATTCTTTCAAGAAGAAATTTGTTGACAAAGATGATAATTATAAAATGGATATATTTAATTTATTTGATTGAACTATGTGAATTGTGAAAATTGTGTGACTTGTGAAAATTAAAATTCTAATTTTTTTTCCAACTTGTCTACTATGTATGAATTGTGTGATACTCTAAAAAAAATTATATGACTTTTAAAAATTTTAATTATAATATTTCAGTTAATATTTGTCGCTCTCCGGCACCCTCAAATATTTTGTGCAAGATCCGCCACTGATTGTCATCATTGACACAATGCGTAATCTATGATAGCTAGATTACTTCCAACAACTAAATATGTATCCAACTATAGATATCCAGAACCAATCTAAATCGAACCACATGCAATTTTATATTTAGATAGATGTTTGTTTTATCTCAAAATTGATCCAAACCATACCACAAACACTCCTATGAACATATCTTTGTGCGTCTCTAGATTCTTCATTGACCGACACCACCAGTTACTCCACTGTGACCACAAGTTATGGCACTTGACTTCTTATCGTCTATAATTTTTTGAGTAAACTACCAATTCGCTCCCTCAAATAGTAAATGCCTATTAAAATCCTCCCTTAAATTTACTCTACATAAAAAAACTCCTCCAATTTTTCTAAAGTCAATCAAAATGATCCATCCATCAATGAGCCACATCATAAAGAATATTTTGACAATTAATACGCAAAGTAAAGAGTTTAACTGTTATTTCTTCTTCTCTAATTCTTTTCTTCCACAAATTCATAAATATCTAAATACTCAAATCAACAAATCTATTTCCTCTAGTTGCCTCTAAATTATGTTTCCTCAGGTTGTCTCTAATTCTGTTTTCCTCTAGCAGCCTCTGATTATGTTCCCTCTACTTGCCTCTGATTCTATTTTCTCTAACTGCCTCTAAGTTTGTTTTCTCTTGTTGTCTCCGATTCTATTTTCTCTAGTTGCTCTAATTTTGTTTCCTTCGGTTGCCTCTAATTTTAATTTCTTTGGCTTCCTCTGATTCTAATTTCCCTAAGCTTCCTCTGATTCTAATTTCCCTAAGCTTCCTCTGATACTGTTTCCTTTGATTGAGTTGCCTCTAGTCTAAGTTTTCCTCTAACTGAGCTGTCTCTGGTCCAAGTCTTCATCTAACCGAGCTACCTCTAATCCAAGCTTTTCTCTGACCAAGATGCCTTTTGTCCAAGTATTTCTTTGATCGAGCTACCTCTAGTCCAAATTCTCATCTAACTAAGTTCTCTCAGATTCAAGTATGACTTTGATCATGTTGCCTTTGTTCAAAATGCCTCTAGTTAGAGTCAGCCTTTGGTCCAAGATTCCTGATCAGAATGCGAATTTGAAAAACCATAACCCCATTTAAACGAATAACTTGTTAGGATTTCCTTGATGAATAATTGAAGTTCAGTTACCTTCTAGTTATTTTACCTTGTTGAGTTGATTAAATGGGTGCATTGATCATATTGATTAAATGTGTATTGCATACATAACATTACATATGCATTGCATGTCTTGGCATTCATGGTCCAAGCACATGGTTTAACATTTTAGCTTTGTTTCAAGCATGAAACAATGGGTAAAGATAAAACAATTGGAACACCAATTGGGGTCATGGCAAGACCACTTTTGCAACATACTCCAACCATCTGGGTTACCCACATCTGGGTGATTGGAGCAGCTTTTCCTTATAAAGGCATTGGATATCAGTAAGTTTTTCCTTAATGAAAAAGGAAATGAAGATCATAAAGCTTTTTCTTATAAAGGAAATGGATATCAGTAAGTTTTTTCTTAATTAAAAAGGAAATGAAAACCATAAAGCTTTTCTAAATGAAGAAAAAAAAGAGAATTCATTTTATAACTTAAAGAAAAGAACATATTTTAAATATTTGGCCTATGGCTAATAAACCATTTCAGATTAATGTTAAGTTTTCATTGTTTTTGAGAAAACTATTTCAAACTACCTCTCCCTTTTTTTAAGAGCTCACTAAAATTATTATTTCACCCTCTATTTTCTTAAATATTATAGGAGATAAGATGAGTTAATGGTTGGATTGCAATATCGCATGATGACTTTATTTTTAGAATGTATTTTTAATTAGATGATGTATAATTCTGATGTATTGGAGGATAATTCCTTATACTTTAATATTTGCTAATGTTGTAATTTTAATCTACTTGATACACTAAAAAGTACTTGTAAACTATGTGTTTTCTATAGTTATAAGTCATTTAAGTGATGATACTTATGATGTTTAAAATTGATTGTCTCTGTTTTGTTAAAAGATACGAAATTATTATCATATTATAGACATTAATGTTAGTTTCATTTGTCAATTATTTTGTGACGAGAGTAGATATTTTCATGAAAGTAGATCTAGAAGTGAGTCATGTGATTATGACTAAGTTTCATAAAGGATCATTGTGAGATTGTAAGATTAAATTTTTGTGATTAGAAATTTTTGAAAAATAATTTAGAATTGAGATAGTAGATTAATTAAGAGAGGGACTGAAAAAAAACATTTTGCCCTCCCTACAAAAGCAATTCATGGCTACCATCATCATCTTACTACCACTTTCTTTTATTTTTCAAACACATCTTCTCTCGTTTCTCTCCAAACCCAAACCTTCTTCTTTATTTTTGAGGAACTTAGAAACCTCCAATCACAAAAACTCCAAAAACAAAGTTGTTTGACTATTTGAGATTATTTCAAAGTGTTAAGGATCATTAGTTGTGGTAGTCATTTCTCCTTTGAGTTCTCTCAAACCCGAAAGTATGTATATATTGGGTGAAAAGGTGACATTTTGTTTATTGAGCATTAATCTTGTTTGTTTATCACTATTATGATTGTAATTAGTGTTTAGGAAGTTAAAAGAAACATTTTCTTTCAAAAAAAAAAATCCTAAGTAAGGGAATAAAATGAAAGTGAGTTTTTTTTTTTTTTGGTTTATTGCTTTGTTTATATCGAAATTAGAGGAGTTAGTGACTTGTATAACAAAAAATGAAAATAAACCTCCAAAAAATTTACTAATATCAAATGTGATGTGTCATTATGTGAAAATTTGATTTTTATACGTGTTTGAGTAACATAATTAGTTGTTTGAACTGACAATAAATTTTTTATTAAAGTAGTTTAAGATAATAAAGTTAAGAAGACTTTTGTGAGTATGTTTGGTTATGTATTTTTAATTAGAATGACAACTAGATGTTAATGTGTTTTAGGACCAAAGTGATGTATTTTGAAACGAAAAAAACTCAAAGTTGTTAAATGAGGCTTTTAAAGTTAGTGACTAATTTTAAAAAAAATTATTAGTGTCCTATAAATTGTGTATTATAAATTTGAGTTTTATTGAGTAATGTAAAGTAAATTGTATATTTTCCTATGTTTATGTAATTAACTCCTTGAGTCTCTAAAAAATGAATTAAGATTGTTGACACCAAGTTAGCAGTGGGAGAACTCTGAATATTTATGTTTGTTGTGTTGAAACGTTTAAGGGAAACATACATAAACAAAAAGGTTACGGTAAATTTTTTGGAATAAGTTTTGAAATATAGTGGTAAATGAATTGTTGTGCTTTGTTTTAATTCAAAATTATTGGAATGGTATAAATTTTATGAACTTTAAAGAAGTTAGGAAAATATCCTCTTGTGATTTTTAATGATGATATAAATTAAAATTTTGAGTCGTTTAAAATTTGAAACCATATCAATTGTTGTTCTTGATTATTTAAGCTGTTTTAAATTAGATTTAAATTTAGAAAATTATTTGAAAGACTTTGATGAGTAAAATGGGTTTTAGCCGAATTGTATATATATAAAAAAAAGAGTTAAAAAATTTTGTTTACATGTTGCTTTTAAGTTAATTTTGTGATTAAGGTATTAAAAGTTATATCTCTTAGATTTTGGTGAAAACAAGGTTTCCATATTTATAGTTAGAACAAAAAAATTTGTCTTTAATATTAAATTTCTAATTTTTATGAAGAGATTTAACTTTGAGAAACAAAGTTTCAAACTTTATGACTTTGAGAATAGTTCACATTTAAAAAAATAAGGGTTCAAGCTTTGTATATCAAAAAGGTTTGAAGGAGAAATATTTACTTTATTAATAAAGTTTTAATCATAAGTTTTAAAGTTGAAATATTTGATTTTTATAATAAAGATGTCAACTTTAAGTTAAAATTTGAAGTTGAAGAAATATTTAGCTGTTTTAAAAAACAATGATTCAATATAATTTTGGATTTTTGTACGTGGGTTTATTAAGTATGAAGTTTTTAGTTGAAGACTTAAAAGAAAATTGTGAACTTGTGAAATACTGTGTTGATGAGAAAAGGTGGTTCTTGTATTAAAGTTTATATACAAAACATATTTGATAAAGATTAAGGTTTTAAAAATGTCAAATTGGAAGTTTCAAAAAAATATGAAAAGAACAATGAAAAATGATGATTTTGAATAGTTAGAATATTAGAATTTTTAGTATTTGAGTTTTTTAGTTAAGATTTCTAGATACAAGCTTTCTACTAGTTTTTCAAATACTAAAGTGTTGAAATTTGTGACGTTCATTGATAATTTAATCGAAATTTTAAACCGTGTGAGTATGTTTGTTTTTGATTGATTTTGTTAAGAAAATATTTTGTCCTAAGTTGTTAAATACAAAGATTTGAGTTGAACTTCAATAAGTTTAAAAAATAATTTGGAGATTTTCAAAGTGTGGCATAAGTGTTTTGAAATTTTCTTTTGCCAAAGTAGCTAAACCAAAGTCGAAGTTAACGAGCCAAATTTGGTAAGAAAATCTAAGTGAAAGTCAAACCCTAATTGATTTGGATAGTGGTCGAACCTAGGGTTCATTTGGGTGTGGTTTTAGAAACTTGTATTGATTAAGTCAATTGATTGATTTAAGGTACAAGGAAATTGAGAAGTGTCGATGGAATTTTCGAATAGGTTATGCTGGCGTAGCGTAAGTAGCTTATGTAATCAAGCGCCATCGAGGCAATGTTACTTTCTAACAATATTATATATGCTTGAATGCAAAGTGCGTATGCATACATGTTCATTGTGCTAATGAAAAATAAATGTCACACGATTGTTAATGTATTTGATCTGATTATGTATTCATAACTGATAATATACGTGTTTACTATGTATTTTGAATCTTATTAATGATAAATTGTCATGAGTATGCTTTGTGATAAAATTGTAGAAATATTATAATTATTTAATGAATATTAAAAGTAGATTATTTCCAGCATTTACACAACAATTATTGTGAAATAGTTAGAGTATGTCCATGCATCATAATTAGTGGTGATCATGATGGGTCCTGGGGTGGTATCACGTGATTGGATGGTCCACCTTATCCTAGCGAGGATTATTGAGTCATGCTAGTCTGTGAGAGAATGCACCTTAGTAAATTGTGCTAGTTTATGAGATACTACACATTGGTAAATAATATTGGTTTGTGAGATGTTGTACATTTATATGCACTAACATATAAATATTGCATTAGGGGGCTTAGACACACAAGTCATGTCTGTTATATGATGATATATATGCATGTTTGTTGATCACTTGATACCATGTTATGTTATGCTTTCTTGCTTTTTATTTTCGTATATATCTTGTTTTTGGATTGTGACATTCTACTATTATTATGGACCGAGTTTCTGCCTTAGGTTATTAGCGATTTGAGTTGAGCGAGAATCGCAACGACGTCGAAGATGTAGCAGAGCGATGATTTAGATTGGTGTTCATAAACAGTAAGGTTTGATGTCACCCTTGGGTTTTCAATACCCAATCATCATCATTTTAAAGTTCAAGATCAACTTATAATTTTATTTAAGAGTTTTATTTATTTTCTCTTCCTTCTTGAAATATTGTTGTTGCAATGCGAATTATTCATGTGAAATAGTTGTGACTATTTTACTGAATTTTACTGGACCTAAGTTTAAATATGTTCATTACTCAATTATTAAAAAAAATACTAACGATGTTAAGAATTAGAAAGTAAAACAAAAAAGTATATGTTTTGCATGGACTTAAATTTAAAAAAATTATTTTGTAGAAATTAAAATCAAATTCTTTTGCATTTTACACAACTAAAACCAACATTTAAATACTACTCCTCTTTTCTTTTGAATCAGACACAAATTTAATTAAAATATCTCTTCTCCATTGAACCAAATTTATATTTATTTTTCTTTCTTCCCCTCCCTTTAATAGAACCAAACTTAAGCTTCTACAAATATGGCAAATGTCCATTCATTACAAGATTACGAGTATTAATAAGTGATTCAATGCAAAAAGTATAAGTTGATTTCATTGTTAAATCATTGTCCTTCTACGATCCTCAAACTATACGACATTTAAGGACCAAAGGAAAGAGAAGAAAACCTGAGAGCACTTCAAAAGCATCCAAATGATTAAAACTTTTATAGACTTTTTGTGTGTTTAGATTAACATTTATAAACTTTTATATATCTTACTCTTCAGTACATGTAACAAGAAAATAAGAAAGACGTGTGTTAGCTTTAAAAAGTTGCCATTCAAAATGGCCCATGGAGTCTATAAGGAGGTTAAATAAAATAAATCACTATCATTTCAGAGTTTAATCGTTCACGCAGCTAAAAATGATTTTAAAATTGATAGACTCACATATAATTTTGTATTGCAAAGGTTTTAAAAAAAATATGGTCTCACAATCAATCAACCAGTCAACATAAATGAACTATATATATTAACACTAGAAATAATCTTTGATTAAATGATTTGAATATACTTAATATTCAATCAAAGTTGTGAAGATTACTAGAACACTTAATGATGATTGCACAATGATAGAAATATAAAGATAAATAATAGAAATTCATTAATACAATTGTTGAAATTGATTCAAAACATATTTTTATTTCAACCATTTAAAACATACAATTGATACATAGCAAAAAATATTTGTGTTCTTAATATTTTTATCACAAATCATAAAACTGATTTTGCGCCTCCAAAACTCCAATTAATATAAACGATAAAAAAAATTGAAAAAATTAAATAAGTTAAGAAAAAGAGCAAAATACTCGTTGATATATATTGATTTCTCTATTTCCTCCTCTTATGTAGAGTACATTCAATTCTCATTTAAATAATGAGAGTTTTTTTCCATTATTATTAATTCAAAAGTTTACAAGATTTGTCTTGTTACAACATGTACACCAATTTCTTCTTTCTTAAACATGTTTAAAACTTGAAAATCTTAAAACAATCCTCAACAAAAATCTCAACTTCTATCTCCAAGAAAAAGACACATCTTCACCTCTTGAAATATAAAATCCTAGAGAAAATTTATCTCTAGCCAAAACCGAACGAAGATATCAGCTCTTCATCCCTTAAACACAATCACAATCAATATCCACTCAATAATTTGCACATAGAATAACCACTTCAACACATAAATCTCCTCTATGATTTGAGTTGAATCTGAATTTGATCTAACATAATGCAGTTAATTATGGTGGAAATGGTGAAGCGGGATGTGTTAGTGACAAAATGGTTTTTGCTACAATCTTCTTATTGATATTTTGATGATAAACAAATAAAAAAATAAGAACAAGTATCCTCTAATTGTATTTACTAAGTGTGAAAATTCAGTTAGAAGACAAAGATTTATATTAATGATTATCTATTTTAAGATAACATAAATTATGAGTAAATTTGAGGTAATAATCTAAGTATCTTTAACACATATATCATTACTTAATAAACAAGTAAATATGTCTACTAATAGACTAAATCATAATATAGCAATAAGAAGTATTGCAATAAGCATCTGATAAATCTATAGTCCAAGTCAGAGTGATAAAGACAAAGGAAATACAAATCAACGATTAACCCTCTGATCACAAAGAAAATGAACGCTACAATGATTGTATGCCTCTAACTAAAGACTTATGTTGTTCCACTAACTCAAAGACCAAAAGAAGAAAGGTCTAAATGAATCATCCAATAAATTCAATATTTTGGTACAAATTAAATTCTCTATCGAACAAAGAAAGATAATTAACTAATCAAGTGCATAATTCACTAGAAGATCTGTTAAAGTTGTAACTGACTCTCTTAAACGTGCTTTTATTGAATCTAATAAGAAGCTCACTTTGATGATTATACGTCTGATAATTCTAGTAAACCAAATGAATATTTGGTCAACACTATGATAAAGCTAATGTTATGATAAGAAATCAACATTCCAACATTCTCTACTCAGCATAGTGGACTTATCATATTACTGAAGAAGCGCGTGACATCCTTTGATTGTGTCAGTCTCTGAAATTTGTCTTCTTATGAAGATATATATGTATATGTCTTAAATGTTGATGTGCTGTAAATGCTTATTGAAAGCCCTCAAACGGTAACATTCTCAACAAATACATTTCTTAGTATTTAAGTAGAAATCGATCAATATGAGAAGTGACTAAGAGAATGAAAAGGGCAATGTGTTAAGAAGAATTTCAGTAAGTGTCTAGAACATATCAACAGAAAAGAAATAATGAAAAATCCTCCCAATAGAAAGTTACTAGAATCGATGTAAATCAGTCAAAGTATTTTATAGTCTTAAATTGAGATAGGACTTGAAATGTAATATCCTTTCAATGACAGTCAAAATCCCAGAAGTAGACTTTTTATTAATATAGACACAAACTAGAATATGAAAATTAGTCTAATATTGGAAATAACTATTTCATCCATAACAGGTACCTAAAGAAGCATAAGAAAAAACTCAAAATCTGAAGGGGCAAAGTAAATAATAGTAGTATGATATTGCTTAAAAAGTGGATTACTTCCTCGAATGTACGGAGGCAAAATATCTTTTTTATGGGAGGTTTAGATGTAGAAACAATTTGTTTTGGATTTTGGAACCCAGTTGATTCTAGGAACAATTCATGCATCGTGTTTTGATGTTTATAACAAAGGTATTTTGTGAGAACAATTGATTGCACTAATGATTTTATTGAGTGTGTAGTAAATAGAAGCAGTAAAAGAAGGAAATGATATCAGATGAAGTGAAGATGTCAGAGGATATGAAGATATTAGAGCAAACAGAGATGTTAGAGGAAAGGGACACACCAGAATCAAAGGAAATTAATGCAATATTCAGACTCTGGTTATTACACATGTTGTTGTGTGCGTGCATCTGCCTCTGAAGATTTCCCTCTAAAGCATTTGCCCAATGTGCCTATGAAGCTTATGTGCATCTACCTCATAAACTTGAAGTATGCCTCTATTTACCATGCCTTTGAAGTTTGGAGCATGCATTTGAAGCGCCTACTACAATAACTCTGAAGCTTCTATTTGAGTTACCTATGAAGCTTAAGTTTTGCTTGCTTTAAAGACTACAACTTGGTCCAAGATGTTGTCTCTGATACAAAATATGCTCTAAAGATCCAACATGGTAACATTTCCAATGCCAGCAATTCTAAGTCGTGCAGTTCTACCTCTACCTCTGTTTACCTGAACCAATCAAACAACATCTGATCAAGTTATGTTCTGACGAAGAAAGTCAACGACTCTGATGAAGTCTCATTTGTTTCATAATTTTGATAGTCGAAGAACATAATATGATATGTTCCTGCTGATCTTAAACAAGTGTATCAAAGAAGATTCATGGTGAATTATTTTCAAGCGTTATATAGACATTCTTGCATTTAATAATTATAGAAGATTTGGTTGAAGATTCATTTTGGAATTAATCAAGCTTCAACTGTCATATTCCCAAACCATATCTATCAAAGTTTATTTTCAAGCGCTATCTAGATATTGTCGCACATAATCATTCTTGAAGATTAGAATGAAGATTCATTTTGGAATTAATCAAGCTTCAACGATCATATTCCCAAACTATATCTATCGAGGTTTATTTTTTGTGAAAATCTCTGTTGAAAACGTGCAAGAAAGATACATTCAAATTTTGTTTAGGACAATTTTGAAAGCCAAATTCATGCTATAAAGGATCAACTCTAAAGAAGAAAACAATACAATACAACAACTCATAAAACCTTACGAACTCAAAATTCTCTAAGTATTTAGAATTCAAGTTTTTAGTTTTAGAAAAGGCACTCGTTCAACTTTATATTACTTATAGCTTAATGCTCTATTTTAGTGTGAAGTTCATTCCAATCAATATGCTTAGAAGAAGCAAAAACCAAACTCACTTTGACTCCTTTGTAACCTAACCAAATAGTGGCTATTTTGCTTCAACAACTTGTAGATTTTTCAAGTTGGAAGTGGAAAATACTTACTTGTAGGGTCAAGGTGTTTTAGCGCCTCAACAATTTATAAATTTTAGTCTGGAAGTTGAGAAAATTGATTTGTAGGGTTAGGTGCTATAATTCAAGTTTGAAATGGTGGATAAACCGTTATGTGTGAGGGAACAAATATAAATTCTGGTGTTTATCTCTCTATCTTGTTAGTATGTTTTATTGTTGCTTTTGATTTGTTTATCTGTTTTAAGCATCCTGATTTTGAATTTGGAATAGAAGTTTTTAATAAAGAAAAATACAATTCAACTTCCTTTTCGTGTTTTGGTACCTTCAACGAACTACTATAAAAATTCTTGTGTCTCCTCTCTCTCTCTCTCTCTCTCTCCGTTTCTCTGTTATTATAATCTAATTTTTTTTATGATTCAACCTAATCTTACTTAAATTGTTTATAATCAAAAGTTAAATGATTTGATAAAGAATATATCATTTTGGTTAAGCAGCTAAAATAATTTTTACAAAAAGCAAAACATAATTGAAACCATCATTTCTCATGTTTTTCAACACATTCAAGAGGTCTAGTAAAAAATTGAGTTAAGCTTCAGCAAGGTAAGGGTTGATCATGCCATTTTCGCTTAGAGAATTTTTCTAGAGTTCTTTGAGATGTGGCCATGCAATGGCCCAATTTGACTAGTGGATTACAATAAATTTTGTTATGAAAATATAGACTCGTTTTTTACTAATTCATTAAGTGAATTTGATTAATTAAGTCTCACTTTTGGTGACTTGTTAACCTATGAGTGAAAGTCATTTAACTATAGGAGTTATTGAGTACTTCTGGATTATGATAAGTTAAAGAAGTTGGATATCCACCCCAAATATTCATAACAAATACAAGAATAGTAAAAAAAAAAAATCGAGTGAATCACGAAATTGCCCTTGAAGTTGTCGGGGTCGAACATTTACCCTTGAATTTGAAGATAGGAAAATGCCCTGAAATTAAAAGTCATTGGATAATATAATCCATCTGTTAGTTTTCTCTATTAATGAGATTGACGTGACGTGGACGTAAACTTCTTATGTGGTAAGCCAAGCTATTACCCAACTCATTGCAATGAAAGAGAATGGCTAATTTCCCCGATTTTGCAAATGAAATTGATACTTAAATTTAAATAAAAAAAATGAAATTTTGTTGTCATTGCAACAATAATATCTTCATCTATATAATATATTCTTGTTCTTTTTCAATGATTTTATATCTTCTTCTTCTAAGAACATTTGCTTATATAATTCATTATTCTCCTCATTTCATGGTTTTGAAATCGTAGAAAATGAAAGATTAAAAAACCACTTATTCTTCTTTCTCCATGGGTGAAAGCTTGAATCCGATGATTCTCAAATGTCGTTGTGAAATAAAAGTTATTGTTAGAAGTTATACAACTAAAAAGAACTTTGAAAGAGAATTCTATTAATTTGCTAAAGATTATTTCTCCATTTTCATTTCTCCTTTTCCCCATTTTCTCCAATTTTCTCTTCCATTTTGTTCTACTTTTATCTCAAAGTTTGTTCACTGGTTTCTCAAATTTTTCTAATCACCCCCCCCCCCCCCCCCCCCCCCCCGAATTGAGGTACAAGAGGGACAAAGGCAAACTGAAATACCAATTTTACTATCTAGACCCACTCATGAAAATAAAGTGTTGTCCGAAGAGGTACTTGTCCAAGAAAATACATTAAGAATGAGAAAGTAATAACTCAATGGCCGTATTGCAATTTTTAATATGAATGTAGAGACCAAATTGCTAGTAAGCAAGCAATTTTAGGGACTGATTTATGTACATTGATTCTTATTTTTGCAGGTTAAAACATATGAAGGACCAATTATATACCTTAATGGGTATTACATAATGTTCACACGACCCATCAGATGACTTACACCACCATTCATCAATGCACCACCACCCATCATAAGACCTACACCACCGCTCATGAGTGCACCACCACCATCATCCTTGACAAGACTAGCTCCTGGATCACTAGCCAATAGAGTGTCATTTCCTAAGTCTAGTTCAAGACCAAAACTATGTGGTAAAATTAACATATTAAAATTATAGACCAAACGAAACAAATTTGCTAGACACATGTTACCACCAGAACCAAGCTTTTTCCTTCCTCTCTTTTTGTTACTTTATCGTCACAACTTTTTTTTCCTTCTTTTTCTTGATATTGTGTGGCTCTGTTTTCATTCTTTTCTTAGGGATTTCAAAATCTTTTATTTTTCTTCACATGGGTCAAGCCCAATAAAACACATATTCCCTTTTTTTTCTTTTCTTTCTTTAATAATAATACTAATAATAATACTAATAAAATTGGTGGGTTCCACTTGGGGAGTGGGTCCACCCAATATATTTTATACGCACGACTCAAGTGAAAAGGTATTTCTCAACCATATTGGCATTCGTTCTACAACATATCATCTTCAACACAAGCAAGACTTTCATCATCATATCTAAATCATTATCATTGGCATGAAGCTTTTAAATTGAAAATGACTTCATTTCAAAATAAGACATAACTCATGTAGAAACTTCTTCATCCTCAAGAGTTCTTTGGAAGCTTCAGTTGCTGCAATAACTCGACTTCAGTAGTGGATAAAGCAACACACTTTTGTAAAATTGATTGTCAAGACACAGCTCCCCTTGCAAACGTCATCATATAACCAAAAGTAGATTTTCTAGAATCAAGATCACCTTATATATCTACTTATGTGTAACCATCCAACACAGGTTCACCGCCTCCATAGCATAAACACACTTTGGAAATGTCTCTAAGGTATATGAGAACTCACTTCACAACTTGCCAATGATCTTTACTAGTATTAGAGAGAAACCGACTGACAACCCCAACTGCATGAGCAATATCAGGCCTTGTGCATACCATATGATACATCTAACTACTAATTGTGGATGCATATGGAACATTCTTCATCTTTACTTTGTGTTTCTCACTTGTAGGATTTTGATAAAAATTCAATTTTAAATGCATAGCAAGTGAAGTACTAACAGGTTTGCAATTTCTCATGTTAAACCTCTCTAACATATTTTCAATGTAATTGTTTTGAGACAACCACAATTTATCATTCTTCTTGTCATTAATAATTCTCATGCCCAAAATTTGCTTTGTAGGACCTAACTCTTTCATTGCAAAATACTTTTTCAAATCTTTCTTTAGAGATCAAATCTTCTTAGTGTCAAAACCAACAATCAACATGTCATCCACATATAACAAGAGAAAAATATAATCACCATTAGAGAATTTCTTGAGAAACACACAATGGTCAGAAGTAGTTTTACTAGACCTATGTTTCTCCTTAAAAGAATCAAATTTCTTGTACCATTGTTGAGGTGCTAGGTTGAGCACATACAAGTTTTTTGTAACACCCCGGCCATTCCCGTTACCGGCAATGTTACCTCACGACCTTCTCGCCCCCCCTAACCACTCCGTTGGAAATAGCGAGTTTTTGCCTTCCGTGGGATTCGAGCCCGGTACCTAGGGGATAAGTACCGCCTCATCACAATCCCACTACCAATTGAGCAAGTGGCTTTATCTTATATACCCATTTATTATTGAGTGTATTTTTGTCCTTAGGGTTTAGGGTTTTTTTATTCTTGAGTGTTCTCGACATATTATCTTGTATACCCAAATGTGTGATTCTCATGCAAGGAATTCATCTTTTCTTTCATGGCATTTGTAACACCCCAATTTTTAACAGCGTAAGTACATTTTTTTTAAACAATTTAACAAAATAATATTTTGTAACGCAAAATGACAAGAATAATAAATAATTACATCATATATACAAACAAACTCAAATAGTTTTTTGGGACAATAATCTACAATTACAAATAAAAATTACATCGGGGCTATAAGACCTTTCAGACATCGCTCATAACCATAGGGTATTCTCAGCAGACACCTGCACATAAATACTACTCCAAGAATGTTATTCCCTCATGGTCACGTCAAAAAAATGAAACATGGACCCATCAAAAAGTCAACTATCAAGTTATGTCATAGATACAGTCATCCCAAAATAAAATAAGTACAACCACCAAAAGAAAGACACTAAAGTCCTATACAACAAAAACTAATTTGATCATCCACTAGCAACTAAAATAACAAGGGTGACCTCCACACACTGCACAACTTCCTTCTGATGTAATATATCTCCTCGAAGTAACTTCCTCCTCCTCATCAATTATAGAAGGATCAGTCTTCTCAAAAGTCAGGTCCACCCACGAGATATAATGTCCCAGCTCTCTTACTTGTTTTCACTACCGTCCCTGTATAATATCCCTACTTGAGATGAGGTCGTATATCCATGCAATCAGCGAATGTAGATCAGAGAAGTCTAACGACGTTTTCTTGGTCAAGGTAATAGTCGTAAAACAAACTCAGGTATCATCTGAGGGCAAAGTCCAATTTCCACAATAATATAAAGGGTCATCAACCGAAATTAACAAATAACATTTAACAATTATGTCATAAAGACAAGCAATAACACTTAGCAATTACGACATGATAACAAACAATAACAAAATATGTATATAAAAATATCATGTTATAACAAATATGACTGGTGTGCCAAGCACCCTAATGCAATGCTTATATGCTAATTCACATGATTCTGAAATTTTCAAACCCTCTTTGAAAAGCGTAAATCATAAATGTACCGCCTCTCACAGACCAGTACTAATTACTAATGTGCCACCTATCACAGATCAGCACGATTTACCATAGTGTTGTTTATCGCAGGCCTAAACGACTCAAAAAATCCTCGTAAGGATAAGATGAACCAATCAATTCATGGAACCATCTTGTGGCCCATCACGGTCACCACTAACATTATGGTCCATCACGAACACCACTAATTATGAAATGCATGAGCATACTATGACTTTCACAACAATCATTATGTAAATGTAGCTATTAAATGACTCCCCTTTTAATACTCATTACACACTAATAATTTTTCATACTTTTCACAGAGCATACTCAAGACATATAGGGTGCTAAAGGAGCTTTACCTTCCTCTGATTTTCCATTGAATGCATTTCTCCACCCACGATACTGATGACTATAAGGTAAAAATCTACGATGTCCAAGAAACACATTCTTCTTACAATGTTTCAACTGCATCCAATTTGTACTCTCTTCACATATAGGACATGCATAGTGACCTTTAATGCTATATCCTGATAAATTACCATATGTTGGAAAATCATTAATTGTGCCGAACAACATAGCCCTCAAATTGAAACATTTTTTCTTATACCCATCATAAACTTCCACATTTATCTCCCACATATGTTTTAAATCTTCAATTAAAGGAGTCAAGTATACGTCAATATCATTCCCCAGTTGTTTGGGTCCAAAAATTAACAGAGACAACATCATAAACTTATGCTTCATACATAACCATGGAGGTAGGTTATATATTACCAAAATCACAGGCCACGTGCTATGTGAGATGCTTTGAAGACCATGTGGATTCACTCCATCAGTAGAAAGTGGAAGTCTTAGATTTATTGACTCTATCCCGAATTCAGGATACTCGTGATCAATTTTTGCCCATTGTGGGGAATCTACAGGGTGTCGAAATATTTCATCTCTAATTCTTTCATCTGCATGCCATGTCAAGTGTTTTGAATCTTCTTCACTGCGATACATGCGCCTAAATCTTGGTATTATAGGAAAGTACCACACAATTTTTGCTGGAGTAGATTCTTTCTTCTTATATCAAG
Source organism: Cicer judaicum (assembly GCA_037974835.1). Classification (NCBI taxonomy): domain Eukaryota; kingdom Viridiplantae; phylum Streptophyta; class Magnoliopsida; order Fabales; family Fabaceae; genus Cicer; species Cicer judaicum. The sequence continues at coordinate 5,512,630 of JBBPBS010000629.1, read as the reverse complement.
AGACATTGCATTTCGGACACGTCTTAAGTAGTTCATATTCGTTTCGAAATAAAATGCAATCGTTAGGACACGCATGAATCCTTTTGTAACTCATGCCAATAGAACACAAAATCCGTTTAGCCTCGTAGGTTCGACTGGGAAGTTCATTATCATCTGACAGCATATCTTTTATGAGTGTTAATAATTCTGTAAAGCTTTTATCAGACCATCCATTACTCGTTTTTAAGTTGTACAACTTTAATATCATCGACAAACTTTCAAACATTTTAGGATAATCTCGAAGATCTTCTTCAACTTCTTTTGCGATCTCATCAAATCGGTCCGACTCATATATATCTGTATCGAAGTCAGTGGAAGCATGTGTTGAACTATTCTCAAAATTAATGTTTCCTTTTTTTTTTCTCACCATGTCTTATCCAACATGTGTAGCTTTGATCAATTCCATTACATACTAGATGTCCTTCTAATTCATCTTCTCTAACACGTTTTCCAAAACAACTTTTTAAACAAGGACAAACGACTCTATTTGGATCTTTTGCATTCTTCACTGCAAACTCAACAAACTCCTTCACTCCAATTTCATACTCTTTTGACATTCGATTGGCAGACATCCATTTCCTATCCATATTATACGACCTATATAAATGCAGTTACAAAAATAATAAGCTTTCACAACATATCAACAAGTTTCAAAAATAAACCAATTTCAAAACAGAAAAGATTTCAAAACAGAACAGATCAACAAATTTCAAAAAAAAAATGATTTAATATATATATAACAATTTTTAGTTTTCAATTACTAACAAAATAAAGATTTTTTGACAAAAATAAATTAAAAAATACCTGAGACAACGTAGATGGCCGCACAGTACGTAGAGGATATGAGGGTTCCCAGAGTAGAGGTTATGAGGGTTCGTAAATTTGTTTTAAAAGTAAATGATATTTATTTGAAAGCGCATGTATTTTACAGCGCTTGTTACAAAAGCGCTATAATAGGTAATTAAATTTTTTGAAAGCGCTTGTAAAATAAGCGTTGTAATAGGTATTTCAAATATTTGAAAGCGCATGTATTTTACAGCGCTTGTGAAAAAAGCGTTGTAAAATAATACGCGAAAGCGCTTCATTTTACAGCGCTTTTGCAAAAAGCATTTTAGAAGCCTTATAACATTATGCGCAAACGCTATATGACCCTACAACAGCGCTTTTTTCACAGCGCTTGTCAAAAAAAGCGTTGTAAAAGGCTTCGTTATTTTTAAAATATATTTACAACAGCGCTTGTATTTAGCAAGCGCTGTTAAATGTCATTTTTGGCATAGTGATATTTTCCTTAATAAAATTCGTAACATGTAGCAACACGTACTATCTCTCAAAAATCCATAATCACATCAATATTAATCATCACATCTTCACACATCAATCACACATATAAGGTCTCTATATGCAAACTAAAAATTTGGAAGAAGTCCTTACCTTAATTATAGTTTTTTCAACAATTATCACTAACACAATTAAATACAACAAAAAAATCAAATGATGTTTGACTTAGTCAAATTAATCCCTGAAACTTTAACTACCTTACAAACACTTTTATACTCTTAACCCCTTAGAGTATATTTCACTAAAAGAGTTTACAACGATTAATGACAAATAGTATTATTATCCACAACATACTTTCAACATATAAAATATATTTTTAGAAATTAACATCCTTTAATTTTTTATTGAATTCACTAACAATTCTTCGTAAGTTTTAAGTTATTTTTCTCAAAAAATTTCACACAACCACAAATTTTCTAAAATTTGTCGTAACTCATTTTTTTCTCAAATAATTACAAGTTTGATCCACTATATTTTTTAAAGACTAAAAGTTCAGTCAAAGTATTTACCTCATAACTATATAATCACACAAAATAAATATCAATGAATATTATTTCTAGTTCAAAGTTCTAACTCATTGAAATATTTTCATCCTTTTCAAAATATATAGTTTTCAACAAAGATTGTATTTTAATTCATAAAATTTAGAATTTTTCTAATAAAGAATTTCTAACTCAAGACTTTAACCTTTACTTACTAAACTTGGAACTCTAATAAACATCATTCAATTTTTTCTAAAAATTGAAAGTATACATATACAAGCTTGAAACTACAATTCACTAATTTTCCTTTAATCACAAGCTCAAAAGTTTGTTAATTCTAGGTATACATTCTTGATCCTCGGCCATAACCAATATTCTTAGAAATGCATAAACTAAGAAAAATCATTTTTCTTTAATAACCACAATAACATTAATATATCGGAGTTTTTCCCACCGCTAACTCGATGTCAACGGTCTCAATTCCTTTTTGAGATTCAATGAGCTAACTACATAAACACAAGGATTCATAACAATTTATTCACCATCAAAATTTATTCAACCACGTCATAATTCCAAAATTAAATCATTTTCACATAAAAAATAACTTTCACAACCAAGTGATACATAATTTATTTAAAACTAAATAAAAAACGAATATTTTCCAATTCACACGTACGCATACTCAGACAATTCAAATATTTTTATCATTTAAGTTATAACACTCAACCATTAGAACACCAAAAATTTAAGTTAATAAAGTACTCTAAAATTCTTTTTTAAACTCATTTCAAGAGTAATTGAAAGAATAATATTTTTAACTCTAAATATTTTAATTTCAATCTAACTTTTTATTGAAACTCTTTAACGTAGTTAAAATTTGAACTTGTTCACAACTTTAACGACAGTAATTTTTTTTATAAAATTTCAACTTCAGTTCAAACTCATTTATTTGAAAATAATTCATCACATAAGTCAAATACATCAAAAATCAATTTTTTTTTTATCTAACCATTACTAACAAAATTATCATCATCAACAACAACAACACAACAATACAACTACAACAACAACAACAAAAATGATTTCACTCATCCCCCCCC
>JBBPBS010000629.1:5475064-5509568 GCA_037974835.1 Cicer judaicum | reverse complement strand
CCCCCCCCCCCCCCCCCCCCCCCCCCCGTATGGAGTTCTACAAATTGAGAAAAAAAAAGGAAGGAAGTACACCTTACAGAGGAGAGCAACTTTTCTTCCTAACACTTTTTGAATGAACGCTTAGATTTTGAAGAAAAATGAAAATTTGTATTATTTTTTTAAACCAACACTAATTTTGTTTTTTAATAGAAAGAAGAAGAATGGGGAGAGAACATAAGGAGGAAGGAATGAATGGAGGAGTAGTTGGCTTTAAGATAAGGTTGGGTTCCTTATATACATAAATTTATTTTTTTAATTTTTTAACTTACAACTCAATCTAATTTAATAAAAATATTTGCTTTCGTCACAACTCAATTGACAAGTGAATTTATCAATAACAAATGACATTTTAAAATTTTGATTGATAATAAATTTGTTTTTTGTAATTTAGTTAAATTATACTCTAATAAACAATTTTAATCGCGTCTCCAAAAAAAAGAACTCAAACACACACACACACATATATATATATATATATATATATCAAACATATTACTAACTCTAACAAAGTATATTTTTGGTACTTAATTCTCAAAATAAAAATTTGGGCTAAAGGGCTAAGCAATTCAACACAAAATACACTAAAATTGCATAAATTAGAGTTTAAAAAATTTAGGGTCTTACAACCTTCAACCACTTTTCTTTATCAACATTTGTAATAGCCTCTTGGTAGCACTTTGGCTCTCTACTATCACTGATTATCACATACTATGTGGAGGGTGTCTTTGAGAAAGTTGATGTTCTCTAATAGATCTTCTCAACTCAAATTAAACTGATGACTCAACTAGAACATGTTCATTATGGTGAGGAACATAATCATCGGTTATATTATCAACATCTACTTGTATATTTCCTCCATCAACAAGAGTTTAGGTAGGGGACTTAGGCACAATATCAATGTAACTTCTGAAATTTAGTTTTTGTTTCTTATGTTTATCAAAATCTTAAATAGTTTGGTTCTTCAAGAAATATCGCATCTCGACTTCTAATAATTTTCTTGACAATCGGATCCCACAATCTATAACCAAATTCTTTGTAACACCCCGATTTTTAACAGCGCGAGTGTATTTTTTTTAAAACAAAAATCGAATTTTAGAAATTAAGAAAGAAATACTTTCGGATAAAATATTTAAATCGTAGCATAACGACAAAAGTCAACAAATAATTTTTGAAACACAAACCCAAAGTATTTAAACAGGAAAATACGTCAGAGCTATGTGACCTATCAGACATAGCTGATACGCCTGCGGTATTCTCGGGAGACACCTGTACAAAAACATTGCCCCTAGAATTTAAACTTCCACATGTCGCATCAAAAAGTGGTACAAGGATCCATCAAAACAAAAGTCAAGCTGACAATATGAGGTATAGGTACAGTCTTCCAAATTGAAATAAATACATCCACAAAAGAAAGACAACTAATCCCTATACAACTATCTAATTTGATCATGCTACAAAAAACTATATAACCCGGGTGATCTCCACGCGCCCCGCAAGATCCCGCTGACACAACATTGGTGAGGTATGCCTAACTACCTTCCCATCTCCACGGTACTAACCGGTAAGATGATCCTAGTTCTCATCTGAGGGCAAATCCCATATTTCCACAATAATTGTAAAGGGTCACCAACCGAAATTAACAAATATCATATAACATTTAAATTTCAAAAACACAAAATAACCTTTCAACTTAGCATACTCTTGAAAGGGTTTTCATATGTCAAACATGCATAATCAAAGTTAAAATATGAAGTTTTTAACAAAACTGCATTATTGTACTCGAATACAATATCCTTGTATTCAAATACACTACTTATTCCTAAGTCAGTAGCAAAATCAACACAACTGTATTCGACTATAGCATCTTTGTAGCTGAATACAACTGCAAAAACACCGAAAAATTAGCACAACTATATTTGACTACAACATCCTTGTAACCGAATACAAGTGCTAAGTCAGTAGCAAAACTCATTTAAATGTATTCGAATACAAGCACCTCGTATTCGAATACAACTACAAAATAATGCAGATTTCAGTTTCGAAAACGGTTCAAAATCATTCAACAAAAAGTCAATCAATCACACTCATCAATTACGGCACAATCACAAACAACAATTGACTATGTATATACAATCATCACAATATATTAAACATGACTCGTGTGCCAAGCACCCTAATGCAATGCGTATATGCCAAAATGCATGAATTCGAAATTCCAATCAAAACTCTCCCCGAGAGGCGACAATCGTAATTGTAGAGTCTCTCACAAACCAATACTAATTACCAAGGTGCCACCTATCACATGGCTTACACCTCAATTCCAAACAAAAACCCTCCGCGAGAGGCATAAATCCTAAACGTACAGTTCATCACGAACAAACACGAGTGCAGTCTCTCACGGACAAACACAATTTACTAGGGTGTAGTCTCTCACGGACGAACACCAGTATTAAATCCTCGTAAGGATAAGATGAACCACTCCACTCATCGAACTATCCCGTGGCCCATTGCGATCACCACCTAACATTGTGGCCCATCACAGTCACCACTTAAACATCGTGGCCGATCGCAGTCACCACTTAAACATCGTGGCCCATCGCGGTCACCACTTAATCGCATCTCAACACACCTTAAACACACATATAGCAGTTTTGAACACATAATCACATCAAAACTTAATCACTACAACATCACACATAATCACACCACAATCATTCATAATATCAATTATGAGCACATAATCACATCCAAATTAATCTCCACAAATTCACTAATTAACCACCTCAAATTTAATTTAACAATTCACCCATCAATTTCAATTTTCTCAATTCCCACCAAATTCAATCCGCAAATCACCCATATTACAACTCCACATATTTCAACCATAATTCACCCATTAATTTCCACAATTTCAAACATAATTTTATACCAAATTAATTTCCACAAACCACCCCTCAAATACATCAAAACAATTTCCTCAACCACACTTAAATCATCTTAAATTCATTTTTCACAAATCCACACATAAAACACATCTCCAACTTCAATCCGCACATAAATTGAACTAAATTCATTTTCCACCAATTCACACATAAATTGAATAAAATTCATTTTTCACAAATATACCTCAAACACATAAAACATTCATAATATCATTTATGAACACATAATCAAATTAAATTTAATTCTCTCCAAATTCAACTTAAATCACCCATATTTAATCTCCAAAATTTTCATACATTAATCACCAAATTTAATCTCCACAATTTCAACCATAAATCACCAAATTCAAAACTCCACATTTCCAAACATAAACCACCAAATTCAATTTCCACAAACACTCATAAATCACATTAAAATTCATCTTCCACAAATACACATATAGAGTCCTATATGCAAACTAGAAATTTGGAAGGAGCCATTACATCCGTTGTAGCTCTACAAAGTGATTACGGCATCGCGATTAATTCCGATAAAATTTCCGTTCGCGTTGTCGCTTCCAAAGTTGGATCACTAGTACCCTAGTGCGGAGATAAGCAATTTTCCCTTCTATCACTTCTCGAAACGAAGCTCAAAAGTCGAAGAAAAACGGAGATTTGTGTTTGACAATTTTGGAAACCCCTAACACAGTTTTCTTCGTTTTTGAATCAGAAAAGAAGAAAGAAGATGAAGAGAAGAAGTCAGGCAGTAGGGAAATATTTTTCTTTCACTAACACTTGGTTTTCTTGAAGCCAAAGAAAGAAAAAGAAAGTGGAATGAAGAAGGAATGAACTCGCGAGGCAAAGAAAGAAGGAAAAGGAAGGTGTTCGCAAGGCAGAGGAAATGTTTATGTTTTTTACCCTTTTCTAGCCTTGCCTTCCTTTCATTATATATATATATATATATATATATATATATATATATATATATTAAAACCAAACAAATATCTAACAACTCTTACACACATCACTCCATTCATATCTCAAACTATTTTGATAAAAATATCTACTTTCATCCCAACTCAATTGACAGATAAAATTTTCAGCAACTAGAGATATTTTTAATAAAATTGTTTGGTATTAAATTTTTATAACGTAAATAAATTATTCATCGACAAATAATTTGAATCCAATTTCCAAAAGTATATTTTTGATATTTAACTCACTAAATACCAAAAACTGGGCTAAAAGTCTAAGAAATTCAACACAAAATACTCTAAAATTGCATAATTTAGGATTTAAAAATTAATGGTCTTACATTCTTCATCGCCATAATTGACGAACACACACTGTTTGGATTTACTATCAAGCTTAAACCTCTCATCTCATGGAACATGAACAAAACATCTGTAGTCAAACACTTAAATGACGATAAGAGAATATATGGAGAAAGATTGATCAAAACCACTGCATATTTCATTGTTTCACCCTAAAAGGATTTCAATAATTTTGCATAAGAGAACATACATATGATTTTGTCATTAATTGTGTGATTCATTCTCTTTGCAACACTATTATGCTATGGTATCCTTGGAACTATTTTCTCAAGTTTAATTCCATGTTCTCTACAATACTCTTCAAATGAACCTTTGTATTCACCACCATTATATGATCGAACACATTTTAATTTTCTTCCTTTTTCTCTTTCAACACTTGCATGAAAATGCTTGAAGACTCAAAGTACCTGGCTTTTAGATTTCAAAGGAAAATCCCACATTTTTCTAGACTCGTCATCAATAAAAGTAATAAAATATAATGCATCACCAAGAGAATTACTATCCATCATACAAATATCAATATGAACTAAATCAATAACATTTTGGTTCCTAAGAGGACCAAGATTATGAAAAGAAACTTTGTTGTTTTCTAGCAAAACAATGAGTGCAAGTTTTTTCCCACTCAAGTGACACATATGCCATGAATCAGAATAGGAATCTTCCATTTCATTCACTTTTTCATTGCATAGCTTCGTATACATCATATAGAGAGAAGTAGAACTTTACTCATTTGCAACTACTAGAGATGAATATCAAAATAAGTTTGATAACCATCAATATTCAAGACTTTCACCGAAATCAAATTGAGATGAATATCAAGAACATGTCTAACATTCTTCACTTAAAGCTTGCAACCAATCTCAATTTCAACCCAAACATCTCTCGTACCGATAATTTTACATACTCCTTCATCTCCCATTTTTGTCGTGTGAAATCACCAACATTGTAAGATGAGAAAAAATCATGCTTAGGAGTAACATGATATGAGGCACCTGAATCAATAATCCAAGTTGAATCATGACATGCAAGATTTATGGAATTATCATTACAAACAAATGCAACTATTGTCTTCACCATTTTCCCTTGATTGATCTCTCTTAAGGAACTTATAATTTCTTTTTATGTGACCTGATTTTCCATATTTATAGCATATCACTTCTTTTCTAGTTCTCGACTTGCTATAACTTTCTGAATTATCACATCTATGGAAATGGCTAGATTGACTTCTCCCTCACGACTCTGTAAGATCCAATCAAACCATGTTCCTTTCTTCGAACTTCTTCATTCAACATGCTCTCTTTAATTATTGACATTTTCAACTTTCCACTTGGAGCTGAATTGACCAACATCACAACAAGGACTTTCCAATTATCAGGCAAGGAACTCAACAATAATAACGTTTGCAACTCATCATCTAATTTAATATTTGTCATTGTCAATTGATTCATTGTATTTTGAAAAATACTCATATGCTCTACCATTGAATCATCATCTTTGTATTTCATATTCACTAGCTTTTGAATCAAGAATACTTTATTTTGCACATTACAACTCTTTTAATTTCATCCATCATTTGGTTAACATCTATTTCAGCTTCAACATGTGGATATATACTCAGATCCAATTACTATTTGATCAAGCCATTACCTTTCTATTTAGCGTCAGATTAATCTATGGGTTTAACAGTGCCACCCTATAAGACCATGCAAAACTTTACTATATAACATGTCTTCCATGAGAGTCTTCCAAAGTGTGTAATTAGAAGAGTTAAGTTTAATCATATTCCGACATTTGTTTTCCTCATCCATTTAAATGCATAAACAAAACTAATTGAGCTCTAGATACCACTTTGTTGGAAAAAATGAGAGATAATTATCTCAAAGTATAGAATATTTTCCCCAACCTATCTAGATAAATGGCTAAAAAAAATACAATTCCACAAAATAATAATTGGCAGAAAATTAAATGAGACAAACATAATTTTTAACTTAAAAAAATTCCCTCAAATTAAGAATAAAAACCATATACCTAGTCCAACCACTATAATAATTAATGAGTACACCAGAGTATTCCTAGTAACACTAAGGAACATCATTCGGCAATAACCATTACCAAAAAGCGGAAACCAAACAACTAACAAAAATCTTCCACTAAAGTTGGTATTCTAAAGTAACTCTTAGAGAAGGAAAAACTACTAACATGATATATTAAAAAAAACAAACCCATTAGTAAAAATAACAAACTAAAATTATAGATAAAACGTAGTAAGTTTGCTAGACACATGTTACCACCAGAACCAAACTTTTTCCTTTATCTCATCTTGTTACTCTATCATCACAACTTTTCTTTTTGTCCTTCTTTTTCTTGTTACTGTGTGGCTTTGTTTTCATTTTTTTTCACATGGGTCAAACCCAATAAAAGACATATTCCTTTTTTTTTTCTTTTCTTTTTATAATAATAATAACAATAATAATACTTATAATTATAATATTACTAGTAAAATTGATGAGTTCCACTTGTGGAGTGAGCCCACTCAACACATGCTCAAACTTTAAGCAAGATCATTGAAGGATTGTCATGAATTGATAGTTAAAGTATTTTGTAGACTTCGCAATCATGATGCGTTATTTGATATTTTAAATGATCGTTTATTTCTAGGACATTTAAATTGCAAGATCGAAACAAGGACAATCTTACTATTCCCACACAAATGTATAAGAAGCTATAGAGCATCTACACATCAACTTTGAGAGGTCTTAGAAGAAAGATGCAAAATCTAATGATGTTACTAGAAAAGAAAAAGTATGTATGTGGAAATAAAACACATAAAATCTCAAATATATTGAGTTATATATTGTGGATGCGTCCATATTCGATCAAGTAGTTGAATATATTTTCTATCATATTAAACATTGACGTCGCACACAAAATTAATTTATTGAAATGAAAGATAACAAAAGTATTTCATATAATTTGTAGGAATAGGGGTATACTTTGAATTTGGATTCAACGTTGTCAAAGAAAATAACACAATTATACATATATATTGACGACCACTCAATCAAAATAAGACAATTTAAAAAATTACCAATTTTAATTTTTAGTTTATAATTTAAAATTCAATTTAAAATTTTGACTGTTCGATCTCAATCTATCTGTCATCGATGTCTAAATGCGTGATTGGAGGGTTTTCTTAACTGCAGGAAACTCAAATGAGTATAATATGAGGTATAAGAAAGATTTTTCTTATTTCACTTGCTGAAATAAAAAAGAATTGGGCCTTTTGGGCCAAACACAATATGAACCAAGATCCAACCCAAGTTCCTAGCTGATAACCTAATTGTTGTTACCACTTGTCATAAAGCAAGTGTGAATATGATGCGGGAGTAAAGTCGTCCAATAAACACGCGGAACCAACCACGCAAACAATACGAACAGAAAAAAGGAAAACTCCCAATTTGTCCACCAACGGCACCTTCTACTTAGTTATTATATTATTATTTATTTATTAGGATAAAAAATAAAAGTGGACCCCACTCATGAAATAGAACATTCTAGACACTCTTACATTCTTAACCTATATAATCACATCTCTTCCTTAGGCCACTCATTCTCAAATCACCTTTCAGATCCAAACTCTGAAACCCTAATTTTCTTTCCCTCTTTTTTGGTTTTCTCTTAGTTTTCAGTAAAATGGCAGGTAAAGGTGAAGGACCTGCGATCGGAATAGATCTCGGAACCACATACTCATGTGTCGGAGTATGGCAACACGATCGTGTTGAAATCATTGCAAACGATCAAGGAAACCGCACGACGCCGTCATATGTTGCGTTTACCGATTCCGAGAGGTTGATCGGTGACGCTGCCAAGAATCAGGTTGCCATGAACCCAACCAACACCGTCTTCGGTAATTCACTACGAACCCTAATCATTTCATTGTTAGAGTTGTGTGCTTCTTATTTTTTATTTATTTTTTATTTTTATTATTCTAGATCTAGTTTTATTGTTTTTTATTTGTTTTATTCTAATTCTTTCATGGCCATTTTGTTGAATTTTGGTGTGATTTTCTTTTTTCTTTTTTGTTTTTCTTCTTTTTGCAATTATCTTTAACTATCTTATTTTAGTAATATATTATTTTTATAATTTTATTCTATTGAAATTAGTTTATAAATTCTTGATATATTGTATTTGTAATTATTTCTGTTATAGTATATTTTTATAATTGGTTAGTATGATTAATTAATCTGTTCAGTCTTTTAAATCAGTTTTTATGGGATCTGATTAAGTCGTGCATATGGTGGGTGGTTTGTGATCTGATCCTAGTACAAGAATTTTAAGTTTTCCACTGTCAGTGATCTAAATTATTCACATAGTTAAATTAAGTAAAGAAAACAGTGTTTTAGATGGTAGATCAAATTTTGTTTTGTTGAATTTATCTTGGATGATTTTTGTATGTCTGAAGTGGTTGGAATTTTTGAGGATATGTGATGGATTGTTGTTTGATGTGATTGCTGGGTACTGATGATAATAATTTTTGCAGATGCGAAGAGGTTGATTGGTAGGAGAATTAGCGATGCTTCAGTTCAAAGTGATATGAAATTGTGGCCATTCAAGGTCATCGCCGGTCCTGCTGAAAAGCCCATGATCGGTGTTAACTACAAGGGTGAGGAAAAGCAGTTTGCTGCTGAGGAAATCTCATCTATGGTTTTGATCAAGATGAGGGAGATTGCAGAGGCTTATCTTGGTTCTACTGTGAAGAATGCTGTTGTTACAGTTCCTGCTTACTTTAATGACTCTCAGCGTCAAGCTACCAAAGATGCTGGTGTTATTGCAGGTCTCAATGTTTTGAGAATTATCAATGAGCCAACTGCTGCAGCTATTGCTTACGGGCTTGACAAGAAAGCTACAAGTGTTGGTGAGAAGAATGTGTTGATTTTTGATTTGGGTGGTGGTACTTTTGATGTCTCTCTTCTCACTATTGAAGAGGGTATCTTTGAAGTTAAAGCCACTGCTGGTGATACCCATCTTGGTGGTGAAGATTTTGATAATAGAATGGTTAACCATTTTGTTCAAGAGTTTAAGAGGAAGAACAAGAAAGATATTAGTGGTAACCCTAGGGCACTTAGGAGATTGAGAACAGCTTGTGAGAGGGCGAAGAGAACTCTCTCATCAACTGCACAAACCACTATTGAGATTGATTCTCTTTATGAGGGTGTTGATTTTTACACTACAATCACCCGTGCTAGGTTTGAGGAGCTTAACATGGATCTCTTCAGGAAGTGTATGGAGCCTGTAGAGAAGTGTTTGAGGGATGCCAAGATGGACAAGAGCACTGTTCATGATGTTGTTCTTGTTGGTGGTTCTACTAGGATTCCCAAAGTTCAGCAATTGTTGCAGGACTTCTTCAATGGGAAGGAGCTTTGCAAGAGCATCAACCCTGATGAGGCTGTTGCTTACGGAGCTGCTGTCCAAGCAGCTATTTTGAGCGGTGAGGGTAATGAGAAAGTTCAAGATTTGTTGCTTTTGGATGTCACTCCATTGTCTCTTGGTTTAGAGACTGCTGGAGGTGTCATGACTGTATTGATTCCAAGGAACACTACCATTCCCACCAAGAAGGAACAAGTTTTCTCTACTTACTCAGATAACCAACCTGGTGTCTTGATTCAAGTTTATGAGGGTGAGAGAACAAGAACAAAGGATAACAACTTGTTGGGAAAATTCGAGCTTTCCGGCATTCCACCCGCACCCCGTGGTGTTCCTCAGATCACTGTTTGCTTTGATATCGATGCCAATGGTATCTTGAATGTCTCTGCCGAGGACAAAACAACTGGGCAAAAGAACAAGATCACCATTACCAATGACAAAGGAAGATTGTCAAAGGAAGAAATTGAGAAGATGGTTCAAGAGGCAGAAAAATACAAGAGTGAAGACGAGGATCACAAGAAGAAGGTTGAGGCCAAAAACTCCTTGGAGAACTATGCTTACAACATGAGGAACACAATCAAGGATGACAAGATCAGTTCAAAGCTTTCTCCTGGTGACAAGAAACAGATTGAGGATGCAATTGAGCAGGCCATTCAATGGCTTGATGCCAATCAGCTTGCTGAAGCTGATGAGTTTGAAGACAAGATGAAGGAGCTTGAGACCATCTGCAATCCTATTATTGCAAAGATGTATCAAGGTGGAGCTGGTGAAGGTCCAGAGGTTGATGATGATGCTCCACCTCCAAGTGGTGGCGGTGCTGGTCCCAAGATTGAGGAGGTCGACTAAGTTTATTTGTTGAGATATCATTAGAAACTTATGCTTGCGTCTAATATGGTCGGGTTATATCCCTTTTAGGATTTTTTGGTTTTCATGAACAATATTGTTGTGTTATTTCCATTTTGTTTGTCATTTGATCGGTAATTGAAAACACTGGCTATATTTCAGTATCAAATTTTTGCACTTTTTCTTCACTCTGATTTGGTTCTTGTTATGTTATTATACCAAAGTTAGAATCATCTGGCTTCTGCGCATTGTTTTTAGTTATTCCACACTGCATTGTTTTTAGTTATTCCACACTACAAAATATAAATATTGGAAAGAACTTTAGAAATAAATGTGTTCCATGTATTATGTGACGAAAAACCGCAAGATAGTTTGCTGGAATTCAGAAGTTCAAGTGGTTCAAAGATCAGAATTCAAATTCTAGCTGTTTGGTTTTGTTTTTGAAATTTGATTTTAATTTAAATCTCGAACTTTGTAGATTTTGACTAATTTGATTTTTACACTCATTATTTTAAACTCTTATGTAAATTTGTTGTTTAATTTATTTTAATTGTTTAAATTAATTTACAAATTTTTTTTAAAAAATTAATGTTTGTAATACACTGAATTTAAATGTGTTCCTTATATAACTAACTTATTTAAAGTAAAATATATAAAACTATATTAAAAAAACAATGAAAGAAGGGAGAAAAAAGAACCAAAAGGAAGAAGGGATGCAATTGAAAAAAAAAGAAATAAGATTTCTAATTTCTACTCGAAGTGGAGAAAGAACCCTCTTCATTTCTTAAAATAGAGTTTCATAATTCTCAACTTATTATAACATGATATGCATGTAATAAGTTGTGAATCAATTCAGGCCGTGGAGTATAATTTATATGCATGTAATAAGTGATGTCTTTCTTGATTTCTCCATACCAAAGGAGATTTATCCCGATTTATCCCATGATGAATACTATGATTCATAAATCGTGCCTTAAGAAATTTTAGAAGATTGAGTGAGGCTTTATTTGGGATGATGAAGAAAACAAAAGAAAGGTTCAGGCAATTAATTGGAAAACGACCACTCAACCAAAAAATATGGGAGGATTAGGCTTGAGAAATCTTGAAACTATGAATGATGTGTATTATGAAGTTGGGTTGTGAGCTTAGAACTGGTAATAATTCTCTTTGGTGTAAAATGCTAAGAGGGAAATATGAATGGGTAACATGGTGCAGACTCTGCAGAGGATGAGAGTGCAGTCCAAATCTTCTGACTCTACTGTACCTTAGTTAAATTGTGGCTAAAATTTACTCAATTTAACTATTGGCCTATTGGTGATGGTTGTGCTACTAATGCGTGGAATCGTTGTTGGATTGTGGAGAACAATTTTCATTGTTAACTTAGAATTTCTATAAATTAACCACGAGCTGGAATTTTAAAATCTTTTGACATCTTATTTATAAAAGGAGAAAAGTTAAAAAAAAAAAAAAAAAAAAAAGGTTCTTTTACACCATTTATAATAATATGAAAAGTACACTATAGTGATGAGCAGTCTCTTGCACAATCGCATGTGTAACTGTCATATAACCCATCTTTTAGCTGAAAACAAAAATTATTATACCAAAAGAAAATGATCCAACAAAGGTTACATATTTAATTTAGTCCACTAGAGGCTGAAACCTTATTGATCACTTCCTGTTCCATTTCAACTAATTGATTACAGAACGTTTCAACATCGTTTGCCTCTTGCTTGAACATCAACCTGAACTCTTTCCATTGGTACTGACCAACACCATCCTTCAAAACTGGCCCTGTGACTTTTGCTAGCACATCGAATCCCTTGCGATCAACGGATGTAACGTAAGCATCCTTAACACAACACCAGAGGCTTTGTTAGTTGTTGATAAGATTACATATTATGATAACAAATAACAAAGTAAATTAAGGGACATGGTTAGTCATGAGACAAGATGATACTATTTCTTGGTTTCAATTTAATGTTGGTTAGAGATGTTTAATTTAGAGAACATATTTTAGCATTTTTTTGGTATAACCAAGGTATCATCTGTGTACAACAGTAGAGACATACATCACAAATAGCATAAGCGCTTATCAAGTATTTTTATATAAACTATTTCTATAACAAAAGATAAAATAAAGTCAAACTGTTTTTTTATAAGATATAAGTTGTTTTCATAAACTATCTTGGAGAGCTTGTGGAAATAAGCTAAAAAAAACTTATTATCATAAATTTTTTCTATAAGCTCTCCCAAACATGTTTATGACAGGATATAAATCAAATAAGCTAATCCAAACAGACCCTAGATACATAATCAGTAACACATTTCTGCTTCTAAAATGCTATCCAATTTTTCATTAACTAAGAAAGATCAATGTATCTTGCAAGTTGCAACCACGCTTGTAATCAAGAAGATAGCAAGTAACCAACTGGGGTGTAAAGAAGAATCGAGATCATGAAATTACCTTTGCATTTGCATTCATGTAAACAAAACATAAAAGCACGAGAGCTCTACGCCTAGCCTCGCTTTGGTTAATACCATCAATCAACTTCGCTGAAAATGGAGCTAAACAAGAAAAATACGAGACATGAATATTTTTGTTACATAAATAAGAGATACCAGATTAATGCATTTCAATCCAGGTTTTCACCTAATAGATCAGCTTTTGATTTTGCTAAATCTTCAATATCCACTTCAGAAGTGCTTCCTTGACCATCAATAAATGTGCAAGATCTGAGCATTAAACTCTTACATTAGATGGAACAAATGCTTCAGATTTTTTTAATTTTACTCATAGTTAATGGTTGTTCTAATCTTACTTCATTGGATGCAGGACAATGAAAAACAAAAATTGAAGTTAATTATTTTAGGAAGAATTTCCCAAAATAATGACTACTGTAAAAACCTGACTAGTACATACATACTGAACAAGATCATGGGTAATAATCGCATACTCTTGATTCTAAACAGTAGTCATTAATTTCCTAGTAACCATTACTTGTGTCATAATTAAGTATTGGCACACAAACTTAACAAGAAAATAAAACCAAAAGTTTCCTAGATGGAAACAGAACAGTGAGTATGCTCACCCTCCCACCCACCAAATGAGAGTGTGTTTAGAAGAGAGAGAGTCTGTGTAGTCAAATATTGACGCTATAGCACTATAGCATAGCAGATTTTGATCAATCCGCAAATGAAACTGTGACACTATCCTAGTTTTGCTATTACGGCAATAGCAGACTCTTACAAGTTTTACTAGCTGATGTAGTGGCAATAGTGGAAAAAAGAGAATTTTAGGTTTTCCCATATAACAAAACTGAAGAATATGTTTAGTAAAAAAAACTGAAGAATATGCACGTGTGCCATACATGATTTTTAAATAGAAAAATTTAAAAGTCACTTGGTATTACTCCTATATTCACTGTGGTACATAAACCATTCAATATTAAACAATCCCATGGTACATAAACCGTTATTGATGACACTGTAAACGTGTAACAGGACTGTAATTAAGTGTTTGGGATGGGGGCAAGAGCCAAGCTAGATACTAGAACCAGATATATTCTTTGCATTCATCTATGACAGCACAATTCAAATCATAGATTTAAACACACAAGTTCATACCTCATTTTAAATCTATATACAGAATAGTTTTCTGCAACTTCCAACAGTTCCTGAAGATTATCACTTCGCGATGTACTGCTACCACTAGAACTTAGTACTCCAGAAACAGCGTAACTGAACTTTTCTAGTGCTTCTTGCTCAGATTTTATGACTTCGTGAAGTTTTTCTGCAAGAGACTTGGCCTACGCCAAGATCAATAAAGTGTCAATATAAAAACCGAGTCTATATTAATATACTATATTCTGCTGTCACTTGCCAATATTACGATGAACCACCCTTCTTAATACTATATCATACCTGGCTGGAGGATAAGTGAAAGTAGGTCTCTAATGCTTACATTAGAAAAAGAAGATGGAGCATAAAAGTGGAAGTAATGTTATGCATTTTAGTATAGGATCTATTGATTTATGTTTCAAGAAAGAGCATAAAATATGCAAAATAATATAAAACTCCATGTTTACCGGTATCATCCATAGATGTCAGGTTATTTAATTCATGTGGAGATTTTTCAAAGCTAATATAAACTTTCAGAAAATTAAAGTTTAATCATATAAGATCAATGTTATCGATTGCAGATGGCAGACCAGGCGAAAAGCTAAAAGTCTACTATTTTGAGCCGCCATAAAACGTCGTGGTGCCACCATCCTTCACAAATTGGCAATGGCGGTTGTCAAAAAATCCACCACCGCAACCAACCATGGCTGATATTTGACAAAACTGATAGAGGTACAATTGCAAGACAATGTCCTGAAAAAGTGGCGAATTTTTGGAAACTGTCATAGGCAATTTGTGAAGGAATATCTGCAATGGTGGCGCCATAGGCCGCAATGGTGTGTTTATATAGCAGATTTTTGGCCTTCTGCCATCGACAACACTGCTAGATAGGATTTGTCAAAGTATGATAGGTTAATAGACTTAGTTAGCTAGGCAGAGATAGTTAGAAGAAATTAACAAGGTATATGTTGTATAAGGATTGAGAGGAAGAGTTAGTCAACATACCTAAAATGTGAAATGATAAAGAAGCAAGCATATGAAAAGATGTTGTATCAATACCTTATCTTCTTTGAGAGGAAGAACATCCCCAGATAAAGCTACTCGTGCTGGTAACTGCAGCATGTGAATAAACCAATTAGCTTATACCTGTATTTCTTCTAATTATAGGAGAATCTTAAAGCATGCACCATTAGGACAAAAGTCATTCATTAGTAGTTTCTTGAAGAACTAAGCAAAGGTATAAAAAACATTGTTTGATATTATTTTAGTTTCAAAAGAAAACATGTATGTGCACACAACAGGCGTAATACGCAACCTTTTTCAATGATTTCAATATAGCCCCTAATCGGCCTGGAAATGGACTGGTTACAGCAAATGAACCGCGCTCGTCAATGATTGTGTTCTGCATAAAATAAAAATCAAATGTGTTATCCTGCAATGCAACTACGAAAAGTATTCAAATTATTTTGTCAATAAAATTTAGTCTTATTCTTGAGTGCAAATAAACATTAGCATCATATACAAAATCCCCCCAAAAAAGTCATCTTCCATAAGGTAGTGTTCTAAATATTCCTTCTGGCTTCTGCTAATAAGTGCTACAATTTGATAAACTTGATAGGTCCAGCTGATTGCATACTTGCATGGAATTTTGACAACAAACACTGATAAAAAGATTAAGCAAGAGGAAAACAGACTAATCACACTAAAGCAGCTAGTTATCACTAAAAACTAAAAATAATGAACAAAAATGAGGGGGAAAAATCAAAACCAAACCTTAATTTTTCCCTATATTTTTCACCAAATTTTAAGGAGACCCCAAATTAACCTAAGAAAAAAGCTCTCTCTTTGATACTTAAGTGATGAACAACTTTTTGATCCTGAGGCTCTGTTTGGGAGTTTTGAGGGAAGGGGAGGGGAAGGCTTGGGGGGAGGGGAGTAGAGGAAAAAATAGAGAAAATTTTCACCTTTTTTGAGAAAGTTCTTTTTGTAGAGAATGATAAATGAATGCTTATGATAAATATATTAATATTCAGAGTATTATATCAACTTAGATTGGATTTGAAGGATTTATCAAAGCCCTCCAAATCCTCCTCCATTGCAATTTTTAAGTTCCCCCAAATTAGGGGGATTTTTTATTATGAAGATAAATAAACCTCTAAAGCCCTCCCCTTCCACAGTCCTCCATTTTTTCCACTTTACCCTTCCATTTTTTCAAAGCCATCCCCTTCCCTCCCCTCCTAAACTCCCAAACACACTCTTAGACTATGCATATTATGTAGCCCCAACACTTCCAATTGAAGGAGCTTCAGTATCGGATACCAACACATGTAATTACACTTGTCCTGCATAGATAGCCCGGTTGGTGAGTTAAGGGACGCCGAAGAAGTATTAAGAAAACAGTTACTTCTATTTTCTTAATTTATTACATGTGTCTATGTGTAGTGTCAGTGTCAATGTCATGTCTAGTGTCTATGTAAGTATCACTGCTTCATAAGAAATATTCAAGTTGAACTAAGCGTCTAGGACTTACCTTTAGTATTATCATCATTCATCACATTGGACATGAAAAACAAGCAACAGATAAACAAAAATAAAAAATAAAAAAATAGAGGGGCGGCAAATTTACCATATTATGCAAATCATTTTCTGGAACCCAAAGGTATGGCTGCCCTTTTCTAAGTATATACATAACCTTAGATGTATGAATATCTCCTTTGCTGTTGAAATCATACAAAAGTAACAAACAAAAATCCCATTAGCCAACTTTCTTAAGCAGTAACACAATCATCAAACCCTAGCTTCTATTATTATAAGTAAAAATAAAAATAAAAACAAAAACTTTATGCAACACTTCAAGTTAAGTTGTGTAAGGAAATAAGGGCAAGTTTAAGGTTTGTGAGGTGTGAATAGAAAAAAGGGTTACCTTCCTTTAGCATCTACTTTGATAGTATTAAGAGAACCTTGCCAGTTTGATGCCAATATATTCTGCCATATATAACAGGGAATGAAACTATGAAATGAAACATTATTGAAAATTAATAACGAAAATGAAGCTATGAATTTAGAAGAGAAGAGAAGAGAAGGAGGAACAACCTTGCATTTATCAGCAAATGTTAAGACCGTTGTTTTGTTGCGTTTCATTGTTTTGGAGTGTGCACACAACCTGTTTGAGAAAACTACTATTGGTTTTAGGGACTGTAACCAATGCTAAGCTAAATGTGAACCTTTAAACGTTATATGTCCTTGTTATTGTTATTTATTTATTTTTGAGGAAATTGTTATTGTTATTATAAATATAAAATATGGTATTATTTTTAAATTAATAATTAATTAATTTTATCTAATTTTTTTCTTATATTATTTCATAAGAAAAATTATTTGTAAAGACATGAAAATTCGTTTAGCTATTTTTTTAATAACAGTTCAATTTTATAATAACAGTTGACAGCTATATTTGCTTAAACACAACAAATAGAATTATTATGACATTATTGCTACTAATATATCACGTTTTATTTTGGTAATTCATATTTTTTATACAAAAATATTACTATCTCTTTAATTTGGAGAGATTATATAAGAGAACAATAATTAGAAAAAACTATACAAGAGAACAATAACATCACAAATCAAGAAAAAATGGAAATATAAGAAGAAATTAAATATAAAGATACAACAGCAAAACCTATGAAAAGGATATTCGAAATTATGAACACACTACAAGAAATTGAAACCAGAAAAGGAAAATTCTATTTCTAAACAGAATCAAGAAAAAAAAAAGTATATAAATTGGTAACAAATACACCTTAAACTAATTAAATACAGATATGTATATACGGGGACCAAAAGAATTAATAATAAATTATTTAATTAGAAAAATTCAATAAATATATAAATTAGAGACAATAAATGTAAACTGGTCACTAAATTTTGCGCCCTAACATTTAGCAACAACATTATATAACTAGATATAACTATAAATTCATGTATTTGAAGCATTTGAAGTTTACTAAGCGGATGCATGAAATTCTGTAAGAATTTGTTAACTTTTACACTCACTTTTTTGTAGTTAGTGCAAATTAACAAATTATAATTACAATACGCCTTAAATTATAACTTATTAAAAAATAAAGGTTTAAATTATAAACTAATAAATGAAAAGCTTATAGAATTTGGTGTTGGAAGGATCTGCAATGGCTGTGTTGGTAATTCTAGATGCTTTACATTTCATGAAATTGTGGTTTCTACTTCATTAATTATCTTTCTAGTTGACAATAAGAAATATGATATTTTTGTGTGCAGATCCAGCCAATGCTGCAATTATAGCTGGAGTTGATGGGAATCCTCTTATCATTCAATGTTTATCAATCCCAGTTATTTGTTGACATCGTTTCATTTTGCTGTGTTGTTATTGTATTTCAATCTCAAGTTGGAGAATGCAGACCCTTGAGCTTGTAGGCTAAAGGGATATTTTCAAACCATGAACAGCCAGATTCTCAAAATTGCTTGTCTACACTTTTTACTTCTCAAGTTTGTGTTATAGTGGCATGATTTGGAGATAAATATTATTGAGTTTTTATTGAAAAAAATTGAGATTGAAGATGAAATTACTTAGTTTTTATTATTTAATTAATTTATTAATTAATTAATTAATTTTAAATTAAATAATTAAATGAGTTAATAAAATAAATTTTAATTTTAAATATTAAATATTGTCTAATCAACAACAATTATACCGTTATTATGTGCTACTTTATCCAAAATTAGTGATGTCATCATTTTTTTACTAAAAAAGATTCATAAATGACTTTTGTAAATTTGTTAGAATTTGCCATGGTATAAATCAAACAAAAAAAATTATAGGAACTAAAATAAAAATAAAACATATTTGCAAAGACAAAAAATATATTTAAATCATTAATAAATTTATATGTATGTGTGTGTCAAAAAGAGATATAATATTATTAATTTGCTTACAATAATAATAATAATAAAATAAAATATCTCTTGTGGTTTCTTAACTTAATTTCATATAACAATTCAGTATTTTATTTTTTCTTGAATTGATCATTCACTTAATTTTAAATAACGATTTGATTATTTATGATCAAATCTTAAAATGTGAGTTCTTTATTTGATAGATTTTATGTTGTTGTTGTTGTTATAGATGAAGATAATAGTTTATTTGAAGATTTGAATTCTTGATTTAATGAATATATCAGTTTTCTTGAAATTGATAATGAATTTTACGGGTTTTGTTTGAAGATGTTGATGAATTTTCTAATTTTCTTTAAAAAATGATAACATTGTTGAGATTTTAAGATATAAATAATCAAATTGTTACTTAAAATCAAATAAATGACCAAATCAAGAAAAAAATGATTGAATTGTTGCCTAAAATTAAATTAAGAGATTATGATAGGTATTTTGTCTAATAATAATGATAAGCAAAATACATATGATATATACATTTATTAAGGTGTTAGAGGGGAGGGGACAAGGCCACTACTTGCCCACCCCTCCATCATCCCCGATAGATATATACCCTTAAATGTCTTGATGATAATGAATCAAGTCTCCTTAAATTCCTATAATGCCTTATGAGATAGGAGATGACTAAAATTGAAAAGCAATGTGAGATTCATGGCAAAGGAAACTTACTTTATGAGGGAAACAAATGTACAATAAAAAGGATCAATTTCTCAATGGAAGTTTTCTCACATCCTATTTTAAGAAGTAAAATGATATTGTTTGTAGGGTCGTGTGATTTTTTTATATCAAGTACATTTGTGCATCGTGAAGTGGACAAAAAATCAATGTTTCATGCACATATATCAAACCATGTAATCCATCCAATAAATGTCTAGCAACCTTGTAATTCACCAAATGCATTAAATTATAGCCACCAAAATTAAATGTTCAATGATTAAATTATTAACTGAAGTAGTTAAATATCACAAGAAGAATGGTTGAATAATGGTATTCTTTTTCTTTTTTCCTTTTCTCTTTAGATGAGTATATTTTGAGTGAGGACAATAGATAAATGTTTGAGTATAAATATTTTGAATAGAAATAGGTGTAGGACAAAATGAAGAGATTAGAGTTCAAAGAACAACACACAAATTTATATTGGTTCACCCAAAAAGGGTTACAACTAGTCCTCACTTGTGAGTTTTTTTCACTATAGCTCACCATACTTACATAAATAAATTATCTTCTTGTCTTACAAACTTTGCACAACTTTTAACAAATTAATATTAACTTTAAGGATATACAAACTTTTGAGAGATTTGTTAAATAACATATTTAAGATTAATAGAAAGTATGCTAAGGATATTGTTTTTCAAAGCTTTGATCTTTTTTCCTGAGTATGTGTGTTTTTTTCGAGGACGGGATCATCCAAATTTATAGAAATCATGATGCTTCAAATATGAGAAGAAGTACAATATATTCGTTCGAGACTTAGATGATTTCCCATAGACCTTGTTTAGAATTACAAATATACCCTTTAGTTGTCTTTGTTATAAGAATACTGAGAGGATGAATATAGCAGTCCATCCTCATATCTGATTAGTAGAAGGACAAAGCTTTCATCAATTATGATGTGAATAACACTTTTCTTTTAGTTTTGCTTTTTCTTTTCCCAACATATTGAAGTGGTTTGTTTTACAAGTCAAGGCATCACTTTTTGTACTTTCACTTATTTTCTCATGTGCGATGATGAATAGAAACCGAATTGCATCCTCACTTCTATGTTGTTTTTCCGCCAAACAATTGTACAACTCTTCTTTGATCATATATTTTCGCACTTGGCTATCTTTTTTGTTATTCAGATTATTTTGTATGTTTCAGCTAAAAGTAACATCATTTTCTCTTAAGAAGACAAATTAATATCTATAAAATCTTCATTTAATCAAGAATATAAATGACCTGTTTTCTAAAATGGAGTCCGTCGTAGTGAACAAAAATTTAATGTTGTTTACATTAGTATTGAGTAGAGTCATGTGTGTCTTATTATTATGTAGAGTCTTGCATATACATTTATTAAGTAGGGTCATGTGATTTTTTATATTAAGTAGAGTTTTGCATCGTAAAGTGGACAAAAAATCAATGTTTCGTGCACATGTATCAAACCATGAAATCCATTCAACAAAATGTCTAGCAACCTTGTAATTCGCCAAATGCATTAAATTATAGCCACTCAAATCAAATGCTCAATGATTAAATTATTAACTAAAGTAGTTAAATATCACTAGAAGAAGGATTGAATAATTGTATCCTTTTTTTTGTTTTCTTTTCTCTTTAGATGAGTATCCTTTGAGTGATGACGATAGATAAATGTTTGAGTATAAATGTTTTGAATTGAAATAAGAGTAAGACAAAATGAAGAGATTAGAGTTCAAATAACAACACTCACAAATTTATATTGGTTCACCTAAAAAGGCAACGTCTAGTCCTCACTTGTGAGTTTTTTTAACTATAGCTCAAAATGACTTATCCTCTAAAGGTATTCTTTTCACTATGTATTTTCTCAGCCTCACCAGACTTACATAAACAAATTATCTTCTTGTATTACAAACTTTACACAACTTTAACAAGTTAATATTAACTTAATGATATACAGGTTTTTGAGAGATTTGTTAAAAATGGATCTAGCACTAAACTATACTTTCTAAAAGGATGATCCAAAGAACATATTTAAGATTAGTAGAAATTATACTAAGGATGATATTGATTTTCAAAGCTTTGATCTTTTTGCCTGAGTATGTGTGTTTTTTTCGAGGATGGGATCATCCAAATTTATAGAAATCATGAAGCTTCAAATATGAGAAGTACAATATATTCGTTGGAGACTTAGATTACTTCCCATAGACCTTGTTTAGAATTGCAAATATACCATTTAGTTGTCTTTGTTATATGAAAATTGAGAGGGTTAGCCTTACAAGTAGGAGGACAAAGCTTTCATCAATTATGATGTGAATAAAACTTTTTTTTTTAGTTTTCCTTTTTCTTTTCCCAACACATTGAAGTGGTTAGCCTTACAAGTCAATGACATCATTTTTTATACTTGTGTACTTTCACTTATTTTTCTATGTGCGAGAATGAATAGAAACTGAATTGCATCCTCACTTCTATGTTGCTTATCCTCTAAACACTTGTACAAATCTTCTTTGATCAAATATTTTCGCAGTTGGCTATCTTTTTTGTTATTCAGATTATTTTGTATGTTTCAGCTAAAAGTAGCATCATTTTCTCTTAAGAGGATAAATTAATATCAATAAAATCTTCATTTAATCAAGAATATAAATGACCTAATTTCTAAAAATTGATACACTCAAAATCACAAGTTAGAAGACACATATAATCAAAATATTTGATCTTTAAAATAATTTTGTTATCATTAAAATATTTGAGAGAGATTTGGTCTTAGCATTAACAACTCATCAAATTATAAAGTTATTATCAAAGTCGCCATTTTTTATAGGTTGAATGTTCTGATGCATTTAATACTATAAGAATGCCCATGTTTAAAGGGAAATGAGTGAAAATTAAAAAATTATTAATAGAATTTTGGATTAGTGATAGCAAGATTTAATAAGTGGGTGCACATTGATATTAATTAAATATTTAATAGAATTTTGCACAACTACCCATGATGAAGTGGGTAAAAATTTATTGTTGTGCACATTGGTATTAAGCAAAGTCACATGTCTTAGTATTAAGCAGAATCTTGCACATACGTTTATTAAGCAGAGTCATGTTTGTCTTGATATTAGATATAGTTTTGCATTATCAAAATAGATTAAAATTTAATGTTCGACACATTGGTATCACACTAAGAAATTCCTCCAAAAATAAATTTACAGTTTTACTGTAATTCACATAATACATTTAATTATAACTACAATTGAATGCTCACTAAATTGAATGATTAACAACATATTCAAATGATAGAGTTAAGAGATTCAAATTATATCCGCAAATTAAATGCTCACTACATTGATGCAACTAATACAATAATAACCTGCAAGTGTTAGAGGATAATGATTAAGAAAATGTGGTTAGTTAAAAGATTATATAGATTAGAGTTAGAGTTAACAGTAAATTGCATAAGAAAATTTATAGAATATATATAAATATAGATATGGACTTTTTTAATACTGATTATATGAAACCGAGTTAATAAGACATTATAATTTTATTCAGCGTTTTGTTTTCACATGTCTTATTTTTGGGCGAGTGTATGGATTTGTTGAAATGGTTGAGTTTTTTGTTGTGTTTTATGAGGCGGAGACTCACATGTTTCAACTTATAGGTCTTTGTCTTATAGATAAAAGTGTCTGTGATAGATTTAGAGTTATTTTAGATGGGTTGTGTTTAGTCTATTTGAGGTGCAAAAAAATTCTATTATTTTTACTCAATATGAGTATAATGCATTTTTTTTATGCTAGGGAAGATAAAAAAAGCTTTTGTAAAAGTAGATTAAAGTTAAAGATGCAAAGTTTGTCTATGACTTTAACTTGTGGTGCTCTCTTCCATGCGAGTGTTTGAATTCTTAGTCTTATCTTAGTTGTTCAATGTATGTGATTGTGAGGTGTGGCGTGCCTATTGTAATTCTAGCGGAGCTTATTTCAAATTTAATTAATTGTGTAATTCGACTAGAAAATATCGATATTGGTAGGTAGAATATCTTGTTCTGAATTCGAATCTGGAGTTTCGTAGTCGTCTGTGAGTTGATGATGGTGTTTACCATTAGAGCTGTCAAAAAAGTCCCAATCTCAAAAACCCATTTATTAAACTTCTTACTAAACCCCAAATTTTAAGCCCCTCATAATGAGTTTTTTTTTATTGTATCCCTAACCGACAATATTTTTTATTTTTTGTGTACCTGGGCCAAAGGGCCTCATGACCCATTGCATTTATGTTTTCACAATTTGAATCAACTTTTAACCTCTTACGATGGAACCCTAGAATCAAAGTGGCATAGATGTCCAATTTCTCCTTTGTTTGTTTGGTTCTGACCACCCTCACAGTCGATTCAAGCCATTGTCACCGTTGATTTTTTTACTTTCATTATTTTTGTTGTTGTTCAACCTCTATTTTATTACCTTCATCATTGATTTGTTGAGGTATCCTTCTTCCTTCTATTTTTGAGTTCTACTATTTTGTTGTTGAGATTCAATTTATTTTCATGACATTGTTATTGAGATTTCCTATTATCATACATCTACTATATGTCTCACTAAGAACCCTATTTAGATCCTAAAATTAGGGGCCATAATATTCTTAGAATCCTTATGTATATGCTAAAAATTGAGAGAGAAAAATACAATTGATCCTATTAAATATGTTTTTTTCTAGGTTGCTCAACTATAGTTGGGCATTTTTTGGTAATGATTATGAAATTAAAATCTCAGATTTGGTAGTCTTTACTTATTTTATATTATTCTTTCACATTATAAAGATTTGCAAGAAAGGTGGTGAAATGTACTATATGTTGGAGGATTCCTGACTACCCTGATTAAGGTATGTTCTTGCTTCAAGTTAAAACTGAAACTAGAGTTTACTATCTCGCTGAATGAGCCTATTTGAAACTCCATACACAATTTGTTTCCCTAACGCAATTTGGTGTTGTAAACATTTTATTTTTAACTTGGTGCAATACATTTGATCAAATACAAAGTTTTATTTATTTATTTATCTTTTATTGACAAGAAAAAGTAATATTGTTTGACATCTTCTCAAAATCATATGAAGCATTTTTTCTTTTGAGCAATGTAAAGAATTTAGAGTAAATAATCAATTTAATACTCAAAAGTTGATCACATAATTTAGTCTTTGTTGGAGGTTCATTCATCACCAAATTGACCCCTCTCTAATTTTCAGTAGATGAAATTTGTGACTAGATTTTTTAGAGTCCAATTTGTTGTAAAACAATTCTTTCAAAGATTAATGTAGTGAGACATGTAACTTTTGGAGGTTTACTCTTTATTAAGACATATGTAGGCATGGAGAAGATGAATTGTCAAAATATTGAGATTTGTTTTGCATTATTGCTAAAGAATCCCAACATTTTTCACTATTCACTAAACATATTTGAGGTGACAAGGAAAAAGGTGGAATCTTTGGGGGGTAGGGGAAGACCAAAGGGAGATGAAATCCCATAGAAACATTGAGGAGCCTTAAAAAATGAGGAAGGTAACCATCGGACATTGTTATTGAGAGTGAAGCATATAAAAATTAAATACCATTTCATATTGATTGCAGGTTTGGAAAAGAAAGATTGAATAATATTTGGTTGATTCCGGTGTTCCATATACGAGTATAAGGTACATTGGTATTTGTCCATACTTAGATATATAAAAGAAACTAAAAGATTACATATGTTTCTTATTTACTACGTACTTTTATAACATAGGAAACTAGAATAATAAACCCTATTCTGTTTAGCTATCAATTTTAGTTTTGAAGTTCCTTAAAACAAAAAGCCAAATATAAGTTTTTTAGAAGTTTTTGGTTCATAAAATAAAATTATGGGACTGATTTTTTAAATTGATCATCTATGAGGTTGTTTAGATACATTTATTCAAATTGATCATCTATGAGGTTGTTTAATTTTATGTTATTTGTTTAAATGCACCAGAACTTCCTTTTAGATTATAGTATGAATTTTATGGATATAAATGTGAATGTAGAAGATGAAGCTCCTTTTGTAGTATTTGAATACTGATAATACACGTTAGAAAATAATGTCCTCTGTTTGATGATTTTTTTTTTTACAAAAATTGGTAAAAATGAAGATGGGATTGAAAAGGCTGCATGCAACTTTTGTAGTAATGAATTTAATATTAGAAAAAAATCTTAATTTTGGGAAAAATTATGGAACTTAACATATAATCCATCACGTTTCTCATTGTAAGAGTATCTTGTTGAACTTTTTAATCAAGATGAACCTTCTAACATGATTAGAATCAACCAAAAAACCCATTGTGATTTGCTTGCTGAAACTATTATTGCACATGATCTTCCTTTTAGTTTTGTTGAGTATGAGAAAATTTGAGTATGGGTGCATTATTTAAATTCTTATCCTGAACTGGTCTCTAGGAATACCATTGTGTCATATATTGAGAAAATATATAACAAAGAGAAGACTAAGCTTAAGGATATCATGGGTAGAATTCCACATAGAATTTGTCTTACTTCATGTGTTTGGACAATATCTACTAGTGAGGGTTATATTTGTTTAGCTACTCATTTTGTTGATGAACATTGGAAGTTAACCAGTCGGATTCTTAATTTTTGTCGAATGAAACCTCCACACAATGGTATTATATTGGAAGCCACTTTGTTTGATTGCTTAAAACATTGTGGAGTAGATAAGAAAGTATTTTCTATTACTTTGGATAACGCCTCTTCCAATGATAACATGAAAGATCATTTGAAAAAACATGTATGTGTACAAAGCAATTTGCTATGTGATGATGAGTATTTCCACATTCGATGTTCAATCCATATACTCGACCAAATTGTTCAAGAGGGTTTAAAAGTGGCCAATGATGCATTTAAGAAAATTAGAGATATTGTCAAGTATATAAAACGTTCTTATGGAAGGATGATCAAGTTTAAAGATTGTGTCAATGATGTGGGAATAAGCATTAGCAAGTGGTCTAAGATTAAACGTGTCTACAAAGTAGAATAAAACCTATTTAATGCTTGAAATGTCTTAAAATATAAGAAAATCATTTGAGTTTTTCTAGGTGGCAAATATGAATTATAAACATTCTCCATCCGACGAGGAACGCGAAATAGGGGAAGCATATGTGAGTTCTTTTAATTATTTTAGCAAATCACAAAATTGATCTTAGGATCATCATATCCAATTGTAAACTTGTATTTTATGCAAATGTGGAAAGTACATTGATTCATGACCAACACTTGAAGATTCCTTTTTTGAAGTATGGTTACACTACCATTGATGCTTTAACCTACAACATTAAGTTTAAGAATAAGGAGGACATATTTATAGTGCTTTATCAAGAATATGTGAGCATTTCAAATAATCAAAGTGTTCTCCTCTCTCAATCATCCTAAGATTCTATCTCATTGTCAAAGTCATTCATTCAGAGAGAGAAGTAAAACTCAGAAATGTAAAATCATAAGTGTGAGGTTTTTTTATCCTAAAACAATAATTAACTTTATTTTATTTCAACCCTTCTTGTTTTTAGATTATTGATAATGATATTGACTTTTTATAGGTTTTAAAACTTTTCAAAATCAACCTACATATAACAATCAGAAGAGTGAATTAGATGTATATCTTAAAGAAAAGTCAATTGAAGGTGATGAAGAACACTATAAAGATTTTGAGGTATTCTTTACTGGAACATTAATGAGAAAAAGTATCCTCTACTCTCCATAATGGCACGAGATGTGCTAAGTATTCCTATCGTCACAGTGGCATCAAAGTCTTCTCACCAAATATAGAAGTTTCATTCATCCTAATCAAATCCAGATGTTGATTTGTACTCGAAACTGACTACATTTTTTGAAAATCTGAATGGTAATATTTAGTATTCTAATTTTTTAATCTTGCAAAATTATATCATGCTTAATTATCTAATTGTTTCTATTGTTTTTTTTTCCTTTAAGACAATGGATACAATGTTTCTATTAGTGAGGATGAATCTAATACTATTATCATTGACTAATGAGGCTTCTGGATGGAAAGACACTACTTTATTTCAATTGCTTTACTTGTTAATTATGTCTACAAAGTATAAAGTCTATTGGCTCTTGCTCTTTGTAATAGATGTTTGCATGATTACTTGTTATATTTGAAACTATTTGTCTGCAAATACTTTTGAATGTTTGTTATATTTTTATTCATTACTTTCCTGACATAGTATTATGGTATGAGAATTCATGAATCAACTAGTGATGGTCAATTTATTTGCTTGTATCATTTCCTTCGTAAACACTAAAATCTATTATTTTGTCTAGTGAAAACTCATAAACATGTATGGAGTATTTATTGTCATATCATGTATGGAGTATTTGATGTGAAACTTAACTATTTGCATGGTGAGTCCAATTGTTAGCCAATTAATTGCCACATAAAAAATAAACTAATTTGTGTGATTTTGAATACATGAAAGACTAATTTGCTCGATTTTATATAATGTATTCTTGTTTTTCTTCCATCATTGAAATGAAGTTTAATATAAAATCATAGAAGAAGAAAAAAAAACAAAAACGTATGTGTTATATAAATAAATATGTTATCATTCCAATGATAAAAAAAAAATTTAATTTAAAAAATAAACTTTTATTTTATTTTTAAAATCAGATAAATTAACTTCTTATTTTTACCAAAAAATTAACTGATTTTTTAAGTGACAATAAACAAACCAAAAGTTGACTTCATCCTATAAACCTTTAATATCCCCGTCGATCTTATTACGAGAAGAACCATGTTACACGTCTTTCAACTATATTACATGTCTTTCAATTTTAGAATATTAATTTTGTACTTCCAAAATTGAGAAGTAAATGTTCTACCTCTCCGAATTCCAAGGGCAATTTTGATAATCTACTCGATTCTGTAGTAACTTTAAATTCGTGCTCCAACTAAATAAATCCTTTTACTCGTTTAATTTTTTTTTTTTGCCAACAATAAACACCATTGAAATTCACCATTGTTCATCAGGATCCGCAACAACAAGAGTGAGTGATAAGTTCAACAGAACACAGTTTAGAAATCATGGACAAAGATCTTCATGTTACATTTGTTGAGATGATGTATCACTTACTTCCAAATCCCTATGAATCCCAAGAAATCAACCACCTCACTCTCGCTTACTTCGTTATTTCTTCCCTTGACATCCTCAACTCTCTCCCTTCAGTATAATACATTTATATCCTATTCATATGATTTAATAATATTTTCATACGTTAATTCATTTTTGTGACATCATTTTTTTTTTTTGTGATTGAAGGTTGATGAGAAAGAAGCTATTGCTAATTGGGTTTTGTCTTTCCAAATTCGGCCTGGAACTGCAGCTGATTCTGATGATGGTATGTAATTGCAGTTGTTAATTGTGTTTTGTCGGAAAATTTTGATGACCCATTTGAAGGGTTTTTTATGCAGGACAATTCTATGGGTTTCATGGTTCCAGAAGTTCACAGTTTCCTCCAGATGAAAACGGGGTTTGTAAAAGATTGATTTCTTTTTTTATTGGCATATATTAGTGGTTTTTTTGGGTATGTAAATACCATCAGTAAATTTACACATGCAGAGTTGAGATCCTGGATTTGAACTCAGGTCACTACAGAAAATGTTCTGCCTAACAATATCGTTAGAGGAGGGGGAAATATTAGTAGCAGAAATCAATCCCTTGACTTACCTCCCTTGTAAAACTGCTTCAGTGTCCTAACTTAAACCACTGGGCTAATCCTTTGTGGAAAATATTGAATTTGAAACTTAATGTTTTAATGTTTTTATTTTATTTTTTTATTTTAATTTGGTCAAGAATCATAAGTTATGTGTTGTTTTTTTAGGTTTTTCGCCATAACAACAGTCACTTGGCAAGTACTTATTGTGCCCTATCCACATTGAAAATTGTTGGTTATGATCTGTCAAGTCTTGATTCTGAATTGATTTCGGCTTCGATGAGGAATCTTCAACAGCCCGATGGAAGGTAAACTTTTGAAATTTGGATTTGAGCCGTGTCGTTTTTGCTTATGTATTGGCCAATTCAGTAAAATCTACTACTATTTTTTCAGTTTTATGGTGCATAGTTCTGGAAGTTTGTGTCAAAATTTATACCCTTAATGATGATTAATTGAAGTTACTTCTTGTTCATGAACTCTTTGATCTTTATTGACAGTTTCATGCCTATTCATACCGGTGGTGAAACAGATCTTAGATTTGTATATTGTGCAGGTTAGAGAAAAATACATGAAATGGAAGTGCTATTTGGTTAATTAATTGATAATTATGGTATATTAAATATTATCTTAACTAATTAACGTTTTCAGCTGCCATTTGTTTCATGCTGGATAACTGGAGTGGCATGGACAAGGAAAAGGTCAAGGATTACATATTACATTGCCAGGTTTGTAAAAATAGTGCCTCAACTAGTGATGGAAAAATAGTCTGTTTGGAATCACGCTGAGTTTGACGAAATCGCTGGTGAATCCATGATATTTTTTTTATAGATCAACAAGTGTAGCTTTTGTCAAAATCATGGCGGCATATTGTGATTCTGTCAAATTTACTGTCAATCCAAAAATGCACTTAACATGTGAGTATGTGTACATAAATGAAACTGATATCCTTTTCTTTTTTCCTTTATTCTTTCTAGTCTTATGATGGTGGGTTTGGATTAGTTCCTGGTGCAGAATCTCATGGTGAGTTGAAACAATCTTTTATAGCAATTTAGATGTGATTTTCTGTATTATGATGAGAAGGGTAATTGCAATCTTATTTGTCACATCAATTATGCTAATCTCTTGCAATAGTTTTATCCTTTTTTACGCTATTGTCCATCTCATGATAGATTTGTTGGATACATGTTTATTTTTACAATGTCTAAGTTTATAGGAGATTAAAATGTAGGCCTTGTGTTCTGTGCACGCATCTTGAAAGGCGATGTTCATCCCTTTTTTAAAATGTTCATTATTGCTCAAAAGATATTTATCAACATTACTTGTTTTAGTGTCACAGGTGGTGCAACTTATTGTGCTATCGCATCTCTCCGGTTAATGGGATTCATTGAAGACAATGCTCTCTCAAGTTGTAATTTGTCTTCTTTGATAGATTTGCCATTGTTGTTGGACTGGATCTTGCAGGTCTGAACATCAAACTCTTTCAACATATGCCGAATAGATTGTATTAATTTGTAAATAAGCGAATGCAGAATTGCTTATTTGTGAATGCCCTTCATATGACGGAGTGGTGATTATTCTGTATTAATAATTAATTAACCACTTAGTGCTTGGTCACATGGTTATCAAATCGAGATTCAAATCCTAAATCAGTAGACCTTTTTTCCGAATTGTGAATTGAATCATATTATGAATTGTAAGATACTTAGTAAAAAACAATCTAAGTAAAAAAAAAGTGATAGTAACAAAGTTATAAGCACTAAGTTTCTACCGTGACTTTCATTTGACTTGACTGTTGAATTATTGAATCAAGATATGACTCACGTGTATCGTAAGAATCTGATAACCATGTTTGGTTAACCTTTAAGCACACGATGTGTTTGTCTGCCGGTAAATATTACTTTGTCTTCCTTTACAGAGGCAAGGAACTGATGGTGGATTTCAAGGTAGACCTAATAAATCTAGTGATACGTGTTATGCATTTTGGTAAGCACTCAATTGATACTTAATTAAATTCTATGGTACAATATTATTTGCAAGTTGTTAAAGCCTTGCTTGACAAGAATCATACATTTGGTAGGATCGGAGCCGTTTTAAGAATTTTAGGTGGCTGCAACTTTGTTGATGATAAAGCTCTACGTCAATTTTTGCTTTCCTGTCAATATAAGGTACTACAGTCGCTAGTTGTTTTCCATATAATGTGCTATACAATTAAGATCTACATTGATTTTTGAAGACAATGAATCAAGAAATTAATATATGTTGCGCCCTTCAAGTTATATTTATGTCCTTTGCATGTATTTGGTATTCTTGATGGAACTTGCCACTGATAAGTGTTAAAAAGCAGAAGTTTGTAACCTTGTCAAGTTTGTAGGATGATGTCTTTCAGACTGTCTTATTTTACTTAGATTGGGCTTCTATGAAGCTTATGGACACGACACTGGTTATAATTTGAGAAAAGGAAAGTTATTGAATGTAAACACTTACGTCGGTGTTGTTTCGGACACCGAACACGCCTTCAATCTGAAGTGTCAGTGCTACTTAGTCGAGCTCGCATGTTAGAGAAAACCATTGGTTTAACACTTAGTCCACTGATGGAAAATAAATGCCAAGTTTATTTTCTTAGTAATAATTGGTGAAATAAGGACATGAAATTCACTTTATAAGATCAGATTATTATTTCCTTTCATTACACATTAAAGGGGAAAACTATTTTTCTAGGCTGGTGGAACTAATTTTGACACTCAGATTTTCTCTATCAGAATGAAGCTTATTGCAAAAAATCCAAGTCTTACATTTACATTGATTTCTGATGAGGGCCACCTACCAAGTCTTATATTTATTGGGAAAAACCCAAGATTGGCAGTTTGGCACCCCTCACCTTCCAACCCAAATTCTAAGATGGAATTAGAACCATCCACCATACTATCCACGATGGCACCTACTAAAGTCAATAGTATTTGGGCGTGATGGGGTGGATATATTGGAAAAAACTCTGGTCCCTCATTGGAAAAAGACAAGACCTGAATATAGTTTATTAAGAGTGATATCTCTCACTTTAGAAGGCAGTTTTGTAAGGATTAATTAGTCATAATATAAAAAACTTAATAATATTGAATTTTTTTGGCTGTTTAAACTAATTTTGTTACTCACATTACTGCTGCTTATATTTGCATTCTCCAGTATGGTGGTTTCAGCAAATTCCCAGGAGAGTTTCCAGATCTGTACCACTCCTACTATGGATTTGCTGCTTTCAGCCTATTGGAAGAATCTGGCTTGAAGTCACTATGTTCTGAACTAGGAATTACTGATATAGCTGCAATTGGAGTCTAACTTGGAGATGTGTTGGTGTACATGGTGGTATAGTATAGATCTATGAACCTAAACTTTCTTGCAAATTGCATGAAGCACTCACAACTAATACACTATGTTTTTTTTGGGTTAAAATTTATGTGTAGAAATGACTGCATAATAGTAATAACTTCGAAATTTATTATCTTGAATGGTCCCTATGTCTGTGTCTACAAGGCGGTACCATAGGCCACAATGGCGTGTTTATATGGCGCAAGTTTTATTAAGCTCTGTTGGAAGTTTGAGAAGAAAGGAAGGAGAGGGTTTTAGGAAAAGGGGAGGGGAGGAAAGGAGATAAAAAGAGAGAAATCTTTCATCTTATTTGAGAGTAAATTTTAGAGAATGAAAAGGGGACGTATATGAATAATATATTTTTAATTTTGAGATTATTATAAGCAGATTAAAAGGACTTGAAGAATTTTTCTTAGCCCTCTAAAATCTTAATCCAATACATTTTTTAGTTTCCCAAATTTATGTAGATTTTGTATTATGAAGAGAACTAAACCCATATAAGTTGGGAGACTATCCTTCCTTCACTTTAACTTTCCACCTTCCTACTTTCCAAAATCTTACCTTCCAGTCACCTCCTAGCCTCCCAATTAGATAAATATAGGTGAGCTAAACAAATGAGTTTATGTAGAATCCTCGTGCTTTGTGAAAATATTTTTGATATCATTTTCTAAAATTAAAAAATTTTGTTAATTTTATTCGTTAATAATAAGATAAGGAATTTTTGAAGAGAACAATTATCTATATTTTTTTTAAATAATAAAAATATTAAAAAAATTGTTATTACTTTTTTGAAAATGCATCCTCGCATACTAGTCTTTAGGAACAAACCCACTGAGGAGGGTGTGTGAGCAGTGGCTCACACTTAATTTTGAAAACTTTTACTATGTTTTAATTTTTATTAAATGTGTGAGGTGTCGTTATAATAGTATTTAAAAAACAATTATAAAATTAAGCATAAATATGCTTTTTATTAGTCTTTGATTGTTAAATGTATCTTTAGTTAATTAATTTAGTTTTCGAATATAATTTTTGGTAATGATTATTTGTGAAGACAGTGAAAGAAATATATGGTACCTTTTCATAATTTTTGGTGATTAATTTAGTGAGTTTTGTATGAAAATATCCCTTTTTTGAACTATAATTCTTTAAATGTCACATTTTTTGAATTCAATAGAAAATCTCTCCCTGGGGAAGCGACCTCCTACTCGAATTTGGCTTTTTTTGTTGTTTTTTTTTGTTTTTTGAAAAAGTGTTTATTATTATTAATTTCATTATTTAAAAAATAAAATATATTAATAAATTTATAAATAAAATTTATAATTTAATTTTTATTATTATTATTATAATAAATTATTTTTATACGTATAATTAAAAATTATTATAATTTAATTATTAATTTAATTATTTAAAAAATAAAAATACTAATATTAAATTAAAAAAATACATTAATAAATTATAAATAAATGTTATATTTTTATTATTGTTATTATGATAATAAATAATTATTATACTTATAATTAAAAATTATTAGATTTAAAATTATTAAATATATATATATATATATATATATTATAT